>JAHDVF020000411.1:0-49231 GCA_022606425.2 Lepidostoma basale | reverse complement strand
CCCCACAGATACAAGTCATCTCAAATCTTCGATAGTCAACTGCATTGACGCTGTATCAAATTGGATGGCTTCGAATAAACTCAAACTAAAACCAACTAACTAACTTACCATCACGCCGTCTCCCCGGAGGGGTAGGCAGAAAGAATGGAACGCCACACTGTTCTGTCCTGACATACGTCTCTCGCTTCCTCTACATTCATACATCTTGTCATGCACGCACGTCGATTTTTCCGACTCCTCACGTGACCGACAATCAATATTTGATTGATTTGATCGTGCCACGTTTTCCTCGGTCTTCCTCTATTTCTAGCTCCGTTCACGCCGTTTACATATACCTTTTTTACCATTCTGTCTTCACTCATTCTTTCCATGTGTCCAAACCATCTTAATGACCCTTTCCTTATTTTGTTCATAACACTTTTATTCGCACCACATTCACTTCTTATACTTGCATTTGTCACTCTATCATAAACAGATTTGCCACACATTCGTCTTAGAGATCTCATTTCTACTGCATTTATTCTAATTTCATCCTTCTTTTGCCAGTTCCATGCTTCACTTCCATACATAAGGGTCGGCACAAGAACACCATTGTGCACTGCCATCTTAGCTTTTTTTGGATAGGCTTTTGTTTGCGATGACAACTTTAAGTGCACCATTTATTCTGTTGCCTGCCCCAACCCTTCTTTCAATATCCCTCTCCACTGTAAACATACTTCCTAAATAAACAAATTCATCCACTTGTTCCAGATTTTCACCGTTTACACTAATGTTGCACACTGTCATGCTTCCTTCTTTTTCGAAAATCTCAACTCAAACTAAACCCACCAAAAACATTTTTTCTTTGGACTGCTTCTAAGAAGCGCCAAAACTTAATTGATCGCTCCCCAGTATCTACAACCGACACAGATATCTCTCCTATAAAAGCAATAAAACTTCTTTCTGTCCATCTGGAGACTGATCTTTCATTGAAAACAGTCAGCAATTTCTTTCATCTATGAAAATGTTTAAGGCATCTATTAAGTACAGGTAAAATATTATAAAAATACAACATAGTACCAGGAACGCATTAAAGATGGTTCAACATTAGGAAGACAAGATACTTTCTAAAGTCAAGAGTATTTGTCCCCTGAACGTACCTTCACTAATATAAAAGACGTCGATCTCCGAGGAGACCGCGTTCAGCAGACTAATTGCTCTTCGCACCGGTGTCACCAGAGGCAGGTTGGTTCTGGTGACCGGTTGGTAAAACAATCTGTGCTTTTGGAGAAATCTATCAGGGACAAAAAGACCAACACCTTCTAGCACGGCCGAGTTCTCGAAATATCCCCTGATTAATTTAAAGAAATGGGTTATGAGATGCCCATCTCTTCGAAGCTGTAAAGAATTGGTTCCGAGCATTCCTAAAAGAAATGCCGTGGAATAGAGCCACGGATAGCTACCATACTCCCTCATGTAGAGATACCTCAGATATTTTTTCTGAAGTCTTTCCAGCATAACGGAATATCTCGCCTCGTGAGGACTCCATATCACAACCACTTTTAAGTCTGCTCCGAACCAACGCGTTGTATAGGACTCTGAGCACATTGGGATCTCTGAAAACTCTTCCGGTCCGAATGATGAAGCCCAACATCCTCAGTGCAATGTCACAAATCCTCTCGATATGTGCACGAAAAGTCAGCCTACTCTCATAGATGATCCCAAGATCCTTCATCGTAGATACATGTGCCAGTTGCTGGTTGTTCATTGTGTATCTATGATATACAGTTCTCAATGCTCTAGTAAACGATAGCATAGCGCGCTTAGAGACATTGAATTGCATTTTATTACTGTGACTCCAGTTAACAATATTATCAATGTCCGACTGGAGGCGAAGACAGTCGTCAGGATTGGTAATTTCTAGGGTTGGGGCAGGCAACAGAGTGAATGGTGCACTCAAAGTTGTCATCGCAAACAAAAGCCTATCCAAAAAAGCTAAGATGGCAGTGCACAATGGTGTTCTTGTGCCGACCTTTATGCATGGAAGTGAAGCATGGAACTGGCAAAAGAAGGATCCATCATTCTTCAATTTCGACAGCTGACAATGATATCGTTCCCAAATT
Source organism: Lepidostoma basale (assembly GCA_022606425.2). Lineage (NCBI taxonomy): Eukaryota > Metazoa > Arthropoda > Insecta > Trichoptera > Lepidostomatidae > Lepidostoma > Lepidostoma basale. The sequence goes on along the minus strand of JAHDVF020000411.1, from coordinate 47,129 downwards.
AATAACACGGTCAGCGCTAGTTTCTTCCACCTAAGACGATTAAAATCCGTCAAAAGGAGTATTCCCCATGACACTTTCAAAACTCTTGTAAATCCCTTCGTTGTGTCACGACTTGACTATTGTAATGGAATTTATGCAAACATTCCAAAACAACAATTAAACATTAATAATTAAATAAGGTGTATTTAGGTAGTATGTTTACAAGAGATGGGCGAGTGGAGAGGGATATTGAAAGAAGGGTTGGGGCAGGCAACAAAGTGAATGGTGCACTTAAAGTTGTCATCGCAAACAAAAACCTATCCAAAGAAGCTAGAATGGCAGTGCAAAAGAAGGATGAAAGTAGAATAAATGCAGTAGAAATGAGATCTCTAAGACGAATGTGTGGCAAATCTGTTTATGATAGAGTGACAAATGCAAGTATAAGAAGTGAATGTGGTGGGAATGAAAGTGTTATGAACAAAATAAGGAAAGGGTCATTGAGATGGTTTGGACACATGAAAAGAATGAGTGAAGACAGAATGGTAAAGAAGGTATATGTAAACGGCGTGAACGGAGCTAGAAATAGAATCGGAAGGCCGAGGAAAACGTGGCACGATCAAATCAATCAAATATTGAATGTCGGTCACGTGAGGAGTCGGAGAAATCGACGTGCGTGCATGACAAGATGTATGAATGTAGAGGAATCGAGAGAAGTATGTCAAGACAGAACAGTGTGGCGTTCCATTCTTTCTGCCTACTCCTCCGGGGAGACGGCGTGATGGTTAGTTAGTTAAGCCTGAAACGTTTTGCTGTTTGTAATGTATTTTGAGTTAATAGACTGATTTCATTTGATATTTGTTTTCCAGGACCAGTTCCTACAGCAGCATCTCCGACTCCACGATGTCGCTGAACATCATCACCGTGTCACTGAACATGGATACTGTGAACTTCCTGGGCATCTCCATCGTGGGGCAGAGCAACCGCGGTGGGGACGGAGGGATCTACGTGGGCTCCATCATGAAGGGGGGAGCCGTGGCCCTGGACGGCCGCATCGAGCCCGGAGACATGATCCTGCAGGTGACGCACACAGAGACCATGCAAACTAACATAACCATCACACCAGCGGCGGTACTTCCATTGCTGAAAAGCCGGGCTTGCCTTAAAAAATCTATAATAAACTGTTTGAGCCGTCTACGAATTCTTAATTTTCACGTGAGTTTAAGCCATTTAATTCGGACGCTGACATGCGCAGAAATGACCAGTAAGGCAAGCCCATCTGACTTTTTTGTGTTATAAAATCAGTAGAGGGTCACGATAATGTATTATTCCGGATTAAAAGAGTTTTATCTTTCTTAATTAATTGATTTTAAATCCCATTTTTGGCGCATTTTAAAACTATACAAAAACGAAGAGAACTTGGAACAGGTGAGGGAATTTGTGTATTTAGGTAGCATGTTCACAGCGGATGGCCGAACGGAGAGTGATGTTGAAAGAAGGGTTGGTGCGGGTAACAAAGTGAATGGAGCTTTAAAAGTAGTTATTGGAAACAAGAATTTATCAATGAAACCGAAAATGGCCGTTCACAATGGAGTTCTGGTCCCAACCCTTATGTATGGAAGCGAAGCATGGAACTGGCGGAAGAAAGATGAGAGCAGAATAAATGCGGTAGAGATGAGGTCCCTAAGACGTATGTGTGGTAGAACGATGTACGACAGAATCTCAAATGCTGATATTAGGAAGGAATGTAGAGCGAAAGAAGGTATTATGAACAAAATTATGAAAGGTTCGCTGCGTTGGTTCGGACATATGGAGCGCATGGATGAAGAAAGAATGGTTAAAAAAGTATACGTTAACAATGTAAATGGAGTAAGGAGTCGAAGTAGACCGAGGAAAACATGGCATGACCAAATTAATCAAATATTAAAAGTTAGTCATGTCAGAAGCCGGAAGAATCGACGTGCGTGTATGACTCGATGTATGAATGTGGAGGTGTGCCAGGATAGAGAAGTGTGGCGGTCCATTCTCTCTGCCTACTCCTGCGGAGAAACGGCGTGATGGTTTGTTGTTGTTCTAAAACGATGTTTTTTACGCGTTTGAGCCGTCTACGAATAAAATAAAGCGATTTAATTCGCCGACATGCGCAGAAATGATGATCCCGAGATCCTTCATCGTAGATACATGTGCCAGTTGCTGGTTGTTCATTGTGTATCTATGATATACAGTTCTCAATGCTCTAGTAAATGATAGCATAACGCATTTAGAGACATTGAATTGAACATATCGCACCCTGAAACACCGTGCATCGGTGGAGTGCGGACGTATACGAAAATAGTGTCTATTGTGGATGCCACACCAACTGTGGAGAGCTTGTTTTAAACCAAGTGTGGACGCTACACCAACCGCGGGCTCAACAGCTCTCCACCAAGGTCACCCCTGTGGAGAGCTTGTTTACAACAGTGTGGCACGGCCTTAAATTATTTAAAACCTTTGTACTGAACTAACTAACATCACCCATCTTCTTCTATCTGTGCCCTGTCAGGTCTCCCTAACGTTGACTATCACCCTAGGGAAAAATATCCAGAGTGGTATCATCCCCTTGCCTTATCTGGAGGATTTTCTGTCGGGGTTACCTCCCCTTAGCTGGGTGTATCCAGTTTTATGGCGCTGGAAGCTCGCCATTCGTCCTCTCTCTATCTGCTATGGCACTAAGTAATATGTGCTACATTGCCCGGGGTTCGCGGGGTCTTTAAAAGACCTCTCGTGGACGCTAGAGAGTCGGACTTGATAGTAGTGTTGCTGTTGTAAATGCAACATGGCGCCTTACGACATTTTGTAGAGGCACACTTTCCAGCAAAACATACCCCGTCGTAGCCCTACTCTAATGTGCAAAGGCAAATAGCCGCAAGTTAAAAAAACTAGTTTTGAGATAAACGGGTTTATAGTTTTATTTTGTTTTGTTGCTATATTTTATCATTTAAAATAAGTTTTCTTATGCAAACTAAGTTTTAAAAGTAAGAATACACTTCTTAGAAATGATTAAGACGTGTTTTTGCCACAAGAGTATAGTTAGCTTCGTATTATTAAAGAAAATGTGTTTTGCCGCCGCATATTAGCTAGACCGTTGCACAAATAATTTGGTAATGGGCCGCAATTCAAGTTGCCGTCATTTGCCAGGATGCATATTGTGTCGCAGCAAAAGGCCGCAAGTTTTGGCTGTGCCGTGGTAAAAAGCGGCAACTTAAAATGGTGCCTTTTGCCAAAACATGTATCAAATTAATACAATGTTGCGGCTATTTCGATAGTGGATATCTCAGTAAAGGAAAGAGATAGAGAAAGATCTGTGATTGTGTATGATAGAGGCCAGTTGTAAGAATGCTGTGAGCCGTGTTACGCCAAACAGCCGCAACTTAAGTTACGGCTTGTTGGCTTTTGAACCCCTATGCACCTACACAACATCTCCTATACATCTATCTATAATATAACCTTGCTGTCAGTCCTCATGTCCTTGTTTCTCCATATGACATCTTTCAGGCAGCCTGCAACCGCTGCAGCCCTATCCGCCTGATGTTACTTCTCTGGGGAGGTCATGAGAGCTGGTCACTTCGCTGGTCTGACTAATTATGTAATGAAAATGTATTATTTTCCATGTTCAGGTGAACGATGTGAACTTCGAGAACATGAGCAATGACGAGGCGGTGCGGGTGCTGCGTGAGGTGGTACAGAAGCCGGGCCCCATCAAGCTCGTGGTGGCCAAGTGCTGGGACCCCAATCCCAAGGGATATTTCACCATCCCACGCACAGAACCTGTGAGACCCATAGACCCTGGTACGTACTGCCTATTGTGCTAGAAGCGGAACAATGTATGGATGTGAAGGAACTTTCCAACCTTCACACTGGAAAGCAGCTCGCTATTGGCTCCGGCTCTCTGTAATAATAATATGCTAACATTTAAAGCGCCGTTTTTGTGATGTAATCACCTCAAGGGTGCATTAAGACATGTTTTGAATATAAATGTGAACACTCTGTATGGATGTGAAGGCTAGAGGAGCGTGTCAGGATGGAAGAGTGTGGCGGTCCACCGTCTCTGCCTGTTGTGTTAGAAGGGGAACAGCGCACGGCACGCTGTATGGATGTGAAGGCTAGAGGAGCGTGTCAGGATGGAAGGGTGTGTGGTCCACTGTGAAGGCCTGATGTGATGTTGCAGGAGCGTGGGTGGCGCACACGGCAGCCCTGCGCGAGCTGGCCGCCCCCCCGCCGCCTCTGCCCCCTCCCCTGGGCGCGCCCCCCACCCAGGACTCCCACCCCCAGCTGCACGTCTCCATGGATATGGCCGCCGTCGTGCGGGCGATGCTGCGTCCCGACTCAGGTGAGTCTAGTTATTTACATTACACAACAGACATAACTTCTAACTAACTAACTAACCATCACGCCGTCTCTATAAAGGGATAGGCAGAAAGAACGGACTGCCACACTTTTATTTTCCGACATATTTCTCAATTCGCTTCCTCAGCGCCTCGATTTTTCTGACTCCTCACGTGGCCGACATTCAATATTTGATTTATTTGATCGTGCCATGTTTCCCTCGGTCTTCCTATTCTATTCATTCTTTCCATATGTCCAAACCATCTTAATGATCCAATCATTATTTTGTTCATGACAACATCATTCACACCGCATCCACTTCTTATGTTTTCATTCGACACTCTATCATAGAGAGATCTCATTTCTACTGCATTTATTCTACTTTCATCCTTCTTTTGCTAGTTCCATGCTTCGCTTCCATACATAAGGGTCGGTAGAAGAACACCATTGTGCACTGCCATTCTAGCTTTTTTGGATAGGTTTTTGTTTGCGATGACAACTTTAAGTGCACCATTCAGTCTGTCGCCTGCCCCAACCCTTCTTTCAATATCCCTCTCCACTGTAAACATACTCCCTAAATACACGAACTCATCTACTCGCTCCAAATTTTCACCATTCACGCTAATGTTGCAGACTGTCATGGTTTCTTCCTTTTCAAAAATCATTACCTTGGACTTATTAACATTCATCATCAGATCATTTCGCATGCATGCCTCATACATACTATTCACCAGGACTTATAGTTAATTTCATTTAATTTATTTTATACAATTCCAGATCGTTTGCAATTACATTATAAAAAGCTAAGCATTAAAAATAAAAATTAAGCTTAAGAATAAGAAAGAATCATAACATTGATATTGCATCCCTGAGGCAACTCACACTATCACCAAATATGTCCACCTCCGAGGCGACTCGATTAAGCAATAAGATTGGCAGGTTGGTTCTGCAGCGCGGCAAATAAAACAATCTGTGCTGTCTTTGACGAAGGTAATTATCAGGGACAGATAGACCTACATCACTCGGGACATCCGAGTTCTGTATACGGCCGCCAATCAGCTGAAAGAAGTGAACTCCCGAGTGGATATTCCTCCTTCTATTGGTAGCTTAGCATACCTAGCAAGAATTCAGCTCGATGTCTGCAAGTAGGACAGCGTCATCCTAACATTAATTTAATAAAATGAAAAACTAACTAACTAACCATCACGCCATTTCCCCGAAGGGGTAGGCAGAGAGGATGGATCGCCACACTGGCCTGTCCTGGCATACCTCTCGGGCTTCCTCTACATTCATACATCGTACCATGCACGCACGTCGATTATTCCGACTTCGAATGTGGCCGCCTTTTAGTAATTGATTAATTTGGTTTTTTGAACGATTTGATGATGAATGTGAATAAGTCCGAGGTAATGATTTTCGAAAAAGAAGGAAGCATGACAGTCTGCAACATTAGTGTAAACGGTGAAAATTTGGAACAAGTGTATGAATTTGTTTATTTAGGAAGTATGTTTACAGTGGAGAGGGATATTGAAAGAAGGGTTGGGGCAGGCAACAGAGTGAATGGTGCACTTAAAGTTGGCATCGCAAACAAAAGCTAAGATGGCAGTGCACAATGGTGTTCTTGTGCCGACCCTTATGTATGGAAGTGAAGCATGAAACTGGCAAAAGAAGGATGAAAGTAGAATAAATGCAGCAGAAATGAGATCTCCAAGACGAATGTGTTTCAAATCTGTATATGATAGAGTGACAAATGCAAGTATAAGAAGTGAATGCGGTGCGAATGAAAGTGTTATGAACAAAATAAGGAAAGCGTCATTAAGACGGTAAAGAATGGTAAAGAAGGTATATGTAAACGGCGTGAACGGAGCTAGAAATAGAGGAAGGCCGAGGAAAACGTGTCACGATCAAATCAATCAAATATTGAATGTCGGTCACGTGAGGTCATGACAAGATGTATGAATGTAGAGGAAGCGAGAGACGTATGTCAGGACAGAACAGTGTGGCGTTCCATTCTTTCTGCCTACCCCTCCGGGGAGACGGCGTGATGGTTAGTTAGTTAGTTAGATTAATTTGGTCATGCCATGTTTTCCTCGGTCGTCCTCGGCTTCTTTTCCCACTCACGCTACTGCTTGTGTACAACTTTTTAACCATTCTACTCTCATCCATTCGTTCCATATGTCCAAACCATCTCAGGGATCCTTTTTTAATTTTATTCATGATGCAGTCATCTGCCTTACATTTCTTTCTAATTTCATCATTCGGTATTCTATCATACAATGTTTTCCCGCACATTCTTCTTAGTGATCTCATTTCTACGGCGTTTATCCTGCTTTCATCGTTCCTTTACCAGCTCCAAGCTTCACTTCCATACATGAGGGTTGGCACTAGAACTCCGTTGTGTACTGCCATTTTTGCTTCCGTGGATATATTTCTATTTGCAGTAATGACTTTGAGAGCGCCATTTATTTTATTCCCAGCACCAACCCTCCTTTCGATGTCTTCCTCCATTTTTCCGTCTCTTGTAAACATGCTTCTCAGATACGTAAATTCGGTAACTTGCTCCAATTTCTCGCCCATCGCACTTATATCACAAATCGTCATACATTCTTCTTTCTGGAAAAGCATCACTTTAGATTTAGACACATTCATCACCAGGTCACTCTTTTTGCATGCCTCATACATCCTCGACACTAAGACTTGCAAATGTTCTCTGTTCATCGTCTGCATATAACAAACAGCTGACTGACAAACAATTCATCTTAGCACCGGCGTCTATGCCTTCAATAATAAAATGAATATATTTGTAAATAATGAAATGAAATAATAATCTATTTTAACAAGGTCTGGAGATCAGGGACCGCATGTGGCTGAAGATCACCATTCCGCAGGCCTTCATCGGGGCAGACGTGGTGGAGTGGGTGCTGGCTCGGGTCGCCGGGATACCGGATCGCAGGGACGCCCGCAAGTACGCCTCGCACATGCTCAAGGTAACATATTTGGGTACTTACTGCAGAGATTACGTTAATACAGAAAAGTTGTGGAAAATACTGTCTGAATATGGAATAAGTACAAAACTGATCACGGCAATTAAGTCGCTATACACGGAGAGCACTGCTAGTGTCAGAGTAAATGGAGATCTTACAGCCTGGTTTGATATCAATAGAGGTGTCAAACAGGGGTGCGTAATGTCCCCGTGGTTATTTCATCTGTAATTGGACAAGTGTATGAAAGAGGGTTGGATGCAGGTGCCAAAATGAGCGGAGTGTCAGTAAGCTGTATCTTGTATGCGGATGACGCTGTCCTTCTTGCAGACAACGAGCATGAACTACAAGTCCTGGTGAATAGTATGTATGAGGCATGCATGCGAAATGATCTGATGATGAATGTTAATAAGTCCAAGGTAATGATTTTTGAAAAGAAAGAAACCACGACAGTCTGCAACATTAGCGTGAATGGTGAAAATTTGGAGCAAAGTAGTTGAGTTTGTGTATTTAGGTAGTATGTTTACAGTGGAGAGGGATATTGAAAGAAGGGTTGGGGCAGGCAACAGAGTGAATATATTTCTTGAATATGAATATGAAAGTATATGAGAGTAGGCTGACTTTTCGTGCACATGTTGAGAGAATTTGTGGCACTGCACTGAAGATGTTGGGCTTCATCGTCCGGACCGGCAGAGTTTTCAGGGATCCCAATGTGCTCAGAGTCCTATACAACACATTGGTTCGGAGCAGACTCGAAAGTGGTTCTGTGATATGGAGTCCTCACGAGGCGAGATATTCCATTATGCTGGAGAGGGTTCAGAAAAAATTTCTGAGGTATCTCTACATGAGGGAGTATGGTAGCTATCCTTGGCTCTATCCCACGGCATTTCTTTTGGGAATGCTCGGAACCAATTCTCTACAGCTTCGAAGAGATGGACATCTAATTACCCATTTCTTTAGATTAATTAGGGGATACTTCGAGAACTCGGCCGTACTGGAGGGTGTTCGGCTTTTTGTCCCCGATAGATATCTCCGACAGCGACAGCACAGATTGTTTTACCTACCGGCTGCCAGAACCAATCTGCCTCTGGTGACACCGGTGGGAAGAGCAATTAGTCTGCTGAACGCGGTCTCCTCGGAGATCGACGTCTTTCATGTTAGTGAAAGTACGTTCAGAAGGCAAATACTCTTAATTCTGGAGAGTATCCTGTCTTCCTAATGTTGAACCATCTCTTATGCGTTTCTGGTAGTATACTATATATAATATATTATTTTACCTGTTCTCAATAGATGCCTTAAAAATAAATTTTGTAATGTCTGTTGATGAAATAAACTGATTTGATTTGATTTGATTTGATTTGATTTGAATGGTGCACTTAAAGATGTCATCGCAAACAAAAACCAATCCAAAAAAGCTAGAATGGCAGTGCACAATGGTGTTCTCCTACCGACGCTTATGTATGGAAGCGAAGCATGGAACTGGCAAAAGAAGGATGAAAGTAGAATAAATGCAGTAGATATGAGATCTCTTAGACGAATGTGTGCATACTCTGTGTATGATAGAGTGTCAAAGAAGAGAATGCGGTGCGAATGATGGTGTCATGAACAAAATATCGAAAAGGTCATTAAGATGGTTTGGACATATGGAAAGAATGAATGAAGAAAGAATGGTAAAAAAATTATATGTTAACGATGTAAATGGAACCGGAAATAGAATCGGAAGACCAAGGAAAACGTGGCACGATCAAATAAATCAAATATTGAATGTCGGCCATGTGAGGAGTCAGAGAAATGACACGATGTATGAATGTTGAGAAGAAAAGAAAAGTGTGGCAGTCCATTCAGAGACGGCGTGCTGGTTAGTTAGTTGGTGAAAGTGGCTGTACTGTGTACTGGAGTGTATTGTGACTGCCCTGTACAGGCGGGCTTCATCCGGCACACGGTGAACAAGGTGACCTTCAGCGAGCAGTGCTACTACGTGGCGGGGGACGGGCTGTGCTCCGCGCTGGCGGGCCTGCGGGTGGCCGGCTCCAGCCCGGCGCCCAGCGACTGCCTGCCCAATCCCAGGTGAGAACGTGTCATCCGGGGAATGGAATATTTGGGCAATCTGAAATTTGGGGAATTTTAATTTGGAGAATGTGAAATTCGGGGAATTTTAATCTGGAGAATGTGAAATTTGAGGAATGTGAAATTCGGGGAATTTTAACCTGGAGAATATGTAATCCGGGGAATGTAATATTTGGGCAATCTGAAATTTGGAGAATGTGAAATTTGGGGAATGTGAAATCGGGGAATTTTAATCTGGAGAATATGTAATCCGGGGAATGGAATATTTGGGCAATGGGAAATTTGGAGAATGTGAAATTCGGGGAATTTTAATCTGGAGAATATGTAATCCGGGGAATGTAATATTTGGGCAATGTAATATTTGGGCAATGTGAAATTTGGAGAATGTGAAATTTGGAGAATGTGAAATTTGGGGAATTTTAATCTGGAGAATATGTAATCCGGGGAATGTAATATTTGGGCAATCTGAAATTTGGAGAATGTGAAATTTGGGGAATGTGAAATTCGGGGAATTTTAATCTGGAGAATATGTAATCCAGGGAATGGAATATTTGGGCAATGTAATATTTGGGCAATGTGAAATTTGGAGAATGTGAAATTTGGGGAATTTTAATCTGGAGTATATGTAATCCAGGGAATGTAATATTTGGGGAATGTGAAATTCGGGGATTTTAATCTGGAGAATATGTAATCCGGGGAATGTAATATTTGGGCAATGGGAAACTTGGAGAATGTGAAATTTGGGGAATGTTAAATTCGGGGAATTTTAATTTAGAGAATGTGTAATCCGGTGAATATGAAATTCAGAGAATATGAAAATCTGGGAATGTGTAATTTTGGTAATGTGAAATTCTGGGGATGTGAAATCTGGCAAATGTCATTTGGGAGATGTGGTATTGTATTTGAGGGAATATTAAAGTGAGGGTTGTCTGTTGCAGCATCATGGGCCCCGCGAGCTACATCCCCTACAGCGGGCAGTACAACCCGCACGGCTACCAGCCCATGCCCTTCAAGTACACGGCCAGCGAGCACACCACCATCTACGGGTGAGACGGAACTGGACATCTAATCAAATCAGTTTATTAACTCAAGAGGCATTACAAACACCAACATGTTTTAGGCATCTATTGAGTACAGGTCAAATATTATATATAGGCAGAGAGAATGGACCGCCACACTACTCTATCCTGGCAAACCTCTCTAGGTTCCTCCACATTCGTACAGCGAGTCATACACGCACGTCGATTCTTCCGACTTCTAACATGACCAACCTTTAAAATTGGATTAATTTGGTTATGCCATGTTTACCTCGGTCTGCCTCGACTCCGTACCCCATTTACATCATAAACGTATACTTTCTTAACCATTCTTTCTCCATCCATGCGTTCCATATGTCCGAACCAACGCAGCGATCCTTTCATAATACCTTCTTCCGCTCTACATTCCTTTCTTATATCAGCATTTGAGATTCTGTCGTATATCGTTCTACCGCACATACGTCTTAGGGACCTCATCTCTACCGCATTTATTCTGCTCTCATCCTTCTTCTGCCAGTTCCATGCTTCGCTTCCATACATTAGGGTTGGGACCAGAACTCCATTGAGAACGTCCGTTTTCGCTTTCATTGATAAATTCTAAACTAACTAACTAACTAACCATCACGCCGTCTCCCCGAAGGGGTAGGCAGAAAGAATGGACTGCCACACTTTTCTTTCCTGACATATTTCTCTCGCTTCCTCAACATTCATACATCGTATCATGCACGCGCGTCGATTTCTCTGACTCCTCACATGGCCGACATTCAATATTTGATTTATTTGATCGTGCCACGTTTTCCTCGGTCTTCCGATTCTATTTCTGGTTCCATTTACATCATTAACATACAATTTTTTTACCATTCTTTCTTCATTCATTCTTTCAATATGTCCAAACCATCTTAATGATCCTTTCATTATTTTGTTCATGACACTATCATTCGCACCGTATTCACTTCTTATATTTTCATTCGGCACTCTATCACACACAGAGTATCCACACATTCTTCTAAGAGATCTCATTTCAACTGCATTTATTCTACTTTCATCCTTCTTTTGCCAGTTCCTTGATAAATTCTTGTTTCCAATAACTATTTTTAAAGCTCCATTCACTTTGTTACCCGCACCAACCCTTCTTAATTTGGATAATGTATAGAGCGCCATTTTTATGAATTACTCATCTCAAGGGCGCTGTAGAAGATGCTCCGTTTTATCAACTAGATAATAATTATAATAAAAATAAACATATTTAGTATGAGGGCTGCACCTGACGCAGTCCATCAGCCCTTCCTGTCAGGAAATGATCATTTGAAAAGGTGCGTTTTGAGTCTCGATCTAAACTCTGATTGATTCTCAATGCACTTAAGGTCTGCTGGAAGACTGTTCCAGGCTGAAGGGCCGGCTACCGCGAAGGCTCGGTCGCCAAGGTTTGTGCTTGGACAGCGTTTTGGCACAGTCAATCTACCGATCGCAGAAGTCTTAGTAGACTGTCTGGCATTCAGATTGTCGTTGATGCAGAGTTCAGATATATAACCTGTTGCCATTCCATGCAGCGCCTTATAGACCGTCCAGCAGAGCTTGTATTGTATCCTTTCTGGACATTTCAGCCAGTGGAGCTCCTTAAGATGCTGTGTTATGTGACAACTACATTGCGGAAAAAAAACATACTAAAATATGTCAGGACCGAAATAATTACAAGCAAATGGCGGAAAAACATAAAATCCGGGTCTCACTGTATTAATTTTTATATAGTTTTTTTTTATTCGTATGAGATGCCCGTCTTAATAGGATTCTTTTAACCAAAACAAAAGTTGATTATAATTTCAAACTGCCATTAGAACAACAAAAACGTCGTTAAATATCCAAACACTTTTGTTGTTATATTAGGTCCTTACATATGAAATTGGCGTTTTGTATGGGAGGAACATAAAGTTGATTTTTTTTAAATATAATATATTTATTTAATCAAAGCATGTACCATTGCTATCTATGCACTTTTGCCATCTCATAGGTAGTTCATCGATCCCTTTACTAAAAAAACCTAATTTCGAAAAAAATAGTAATCTGTTGGGGCAAGGTCCGGAGAGTACGGTGGATGTCTTAGACATTCCAATTGAAGCTCTTCTAATTTGGTAGCCGTCTGTTGTGCAGTGTGTGGTCTAGCGTTATCATGAAGCAGCAGTGGCCTAGAGCGATTAACCAGGCTCGGTTGTTTAGCAGCTAGCTTTTCCATCGTGGTTTGCAGTTGCTGACAATAGACATCTGCTGTAATCGTCTGGCCAGATTTAAGAAAGCTGTAGTGAACGACACCAGCACTAGTCCACCAAACGCTCACAAGTAACTTTTTTGGAGTCAATTTTCGCTTGGGGCATGGTTTGGCTTGTTCGGCAGGGTTCAGCCATTGCGATGAGCGCTTCCGATTATCATACAGGATCCACTTTTCATCACAGGTAATGATTCGATTCAAAATCCCTTCATTATTGTGCCGGTTGAGTAATGCAACGCAGCAGTCAACGCGCGTTTGTTGATTTGCTTCACTCAATTCGTGAGGTACCCACCTTTCAAGCTTTTTCACCTTCGCAATTTGCTTCAAGTGGGTTAAAACAGTTTTATCACTAACACCGCAGCCTGCAGCTAAATCGGACGTGGTTTGCGATGGATCCGCTTCCACAATAGCCTTCAATTCTTCATTATCAACTTTGGTCTCCGGCCGTCCACGGGGCTTGTTCTGCAGGTCGAAATTTCCAGAACGAAAACGTTGAAACCAAAAACGCACTGTGTTTTCTTTTGCGGCACCGTCGCCATACACATCATTAATCCTTCGAGCCGTTTCTGCAGCACTGGTGCCACGGTGGAACTCGTACTCGTAAATAACGCGATATTTCAAGTTTTCCATTTTGTAAACTGAGTGACGCAAAGAAAATAGACAATTGAGGAAAAAACAAATGAATTATAATTTTCGAAACACAAATACTTGAGTAAATAGCTGTATAAATTTAAATTTGGAATTCCTAACCAAAGAGAAGATATTTGAGATCAAAGTTGCCAGTACGGCAAAACGCCAATTTCGTATGTAAGGACCTAATATTATTATAATGAACACTTGACGTTATAATTATTATTCGATCGCGTAATTCGTATATCGAATTTTTTTGGGAAATCCGGTCCCTTGAATTTCAAATTATCGGACTTTCGCTGTACTAAGAAAGCATTAGAGATGGTTCGACATTAGGAAGACAAGATGCTTTCTAAAGTCAAGAGTATTTGTCTCCTGAACGTACCTTCACTAATATGAAAGACGTCGATCTCCGCGGAGACCACGTACAGCAGACTAATTGCTCCGCCCACCGGCGTCACCAGAAGCAGATTGGTTCTGGCGGCCTGTAAGTAAAACAATCTGTGCTGTCGGAGAAATCTATCAGGAACAAAAAGACCAACACTCTTCAGCACGGCAGAGTTCTCGAAATATCCCCTGATTAATTTAAAGAAATGGGTAGTGAGATGCACATTTTGGGCCCCGTGACACCGGTGGAAAGAGCAATTAGTCTGCTGAACGCGGTCTCCTCGGAGATCGACGTCTTTCATATTAGTGAAGGTACGTTCAGGAGACAAATACTCTTGACTTTAGAAAGTATCTTGTCTTCCTGCAGTGGAACCATCTCTAATGCGTTCCTGGTACTATGTTGTATGTATATAATATTTGACCTGTACTCAATAGATGCCTTATATTTTTATGTAAATAAACTGTTTTCATTTGATCTCTTTGAAGCTGTAAAGAATTGGTTCCGAGCATTCCTAACAGAAATGCCGTGGGATAGAGCCACGGATAACTACCATACTCCCCCATGTAGAGATACCTCTGAATTTTTTCCATGACATGACAGTATATATATATATCTTGTAATATCCTCGGCCTCCCGTGTCTCTCTAATTCTGGTGTTCCTCGCGGGATGTCCTTGGAATTGTTTGGTCCTGATTGTATCTGCCCTTGCTCCAACGTCCAACGTGGAAAATACTGTCTGAATATGGAATAAGTACAAAACTGATCACGGCAATTAAGTCGCTATACACGGAGAGCACTGCTAGTGTCAGAGTAAATGGAGATCTTACAGCCTGGTTTGATATCAATAGAGGTGTCAAACAGGGGTGCGTAATGTCCCCGTGGTTATTTCATCTGTAATTGGACAAGTGTATGAAAGAAGGTTGGATGTAGGTGCCAAAATGAGCGGAATGTCAGTAAGCTGTCTCTCGTATGCGGATGACGCTGTGCTACTTGCAGACAACGAGCATGAACTTGTAAGTCCTGGTGAATAGTATGTATGAGGCATGCATGCGAAATGATCTGATGATGAATGTTAATAAGTCCAAGGTAATGATTTTTGAAAAAGAAGAAATCACGTCTGCAATATTAGCGTGAATGGTTAAAATTTGGAGCAAGTAGACGAGTTTGTGCATTTAGGTAGTATGTTTACAGTGGAGAGGGATATTGAAAGAAGGGTTGGGGCAGGCAACAGAGTGAATGGTGCACTTAAAGTTGTCATCGCAAACAAAAGCCTATCCAAAAAAGCTAGAATGGCAGTGCACACTGGTGTTCTTGTGCCGAACCTTGTGTATGGAAGCGAAGCATGGAGGATGAGTTAAACCAGCTCTGCGTGTTCCAGGTACAACCGCGAGGAGAGCGTCCTGTCGGGCAGCGGCGGATCCAGCGGCTCCGACCACCTCACGGCCAAAGAGCACCTCGGTGAGTACCGGCTTCCTTTCCATCTGCGACTATTTTAACTCTGCCGTGTCGTATTGGCTATAAAACTGTGTCATTAAAGCTACATTTTATGTATTTTAATTGTATCTCAATAGAGACGAAGATGCAAACTGGAAACTGAATATGGTTGATCAAGGTGTTTACAGGACTTATGACTTGCATTGGTTGGGTTAAGCGCACGCTTTATGTAATACGACATTCCCCATTCCACATTTTTCTATATGACCGTGTAAGACAAATTTTTGGAAGTTGTATATATGCTTCAAATCTATGCCTAACTTTACATGTCAGTTTCAATATGCCATCTATTAAGATTTTGATTACATATGTTAATCTTTTTAAGATTACCCTATATAATCCACATACTAACGCCATCTATGGAGATCAATTTTTAGCATTTAGCAGAACTACTTTGTTAACACAATGTGAAAGGCTACCCTGCCATTAGCGCATTGTTAGAAGCCGCCTGGAGATGTCACTCCTATCTATATGCCAAAGAATTGACCATTTCATGTTCCCGTGTCATAATGGAAGCAGTTAGTACAACTGTCCCATCAACCTTTCCCTTACGGTGCTAAAATAAAAACGTGCGTTCCGGTGTAGGGTAGTCAGTACGCGTTAAAAATTTAGCTATTTTAAATAGGAAAAATGGGAACATTCATAGATAATCCCCTTATATAATTATAATTGAAGTCAAAACTTATAATAATTGAGATTTGATTGCTAAAAACATTAAAAAACCATCTGGCAACGCTCACGGAACGGGCATAGGTCCGCTCTGGCTGCAAGCCCGAATGCGACTGCCGGCGCGGCGGGACGGCCAGAGTGAGAACATTGAGCTAGAACATATGCAAGAGTGAGATGCGAATATAGTGTCGCGTACTCAGCGCTACGATGTTCACAAAATACCTCCGATGTACCCGATAAATTCTGATTATTATTAATATTATTTTTTTAATCAATGCGTAAATATATTATGGAGGAATACCTAAAATCTTAACCTTGTATTTATTATATGTATAGAGATATTGATGGTTTTTAGAAGCAACGTGTAGAAGATACCCGTCATAGGGAAGGGAAAGCTACATTTTATGTCACTACATTATGGCAACATTGGTGAACTCCAGGTGTTTATAAATAGGTGCCTTCGCTCAATATTCAAAATCTATTGGCCCCAAACGGTGTCAAATGCCGTTGTTCTCTGGACCATGGCAGGCGAAAAGCCAATTAGAGAACAAGTCGCTAGACGCAAATGGCAGTGGATCGGTCACACTCTGAGACGGAACCCAGTCTGCATCGCTCAGGGCGCACTGGACTGGTCCCCTATGGGGGGAAAGAGGAAGCGAGGCAGACCTAGAGCCACCTGGAGAAGAGGTTTAGGCGGCAGGCCTCACTTGGGATGATGTTAGGCATCAGGCATGCGATAGAGTCAGGCGGAGAAGGTTTAAGAGAAATCATAACAAAATATTGTAATTAAATCAAATCAAATTATAGTTGAAGGCATCTATTGAGAACAGGTAAAACATAATAAATATATAATACCAGGAACGCATGAGAGATGGTTCCACATTAGGAATACAAGGTACTCTCCAAAGTCAAGAGTATTTGTACGATGAACGTAGATCACGTTCAGCAGTTTGATTGCTCTCCCCACCGGCATCACCAGAGGCAGGTTGGTTCTGCATGCTGGGAGATAAAACAGTCTGTGCTGACGCTGTCGAAGATAACCATCCGGAACATAAAGATGGATAGCCTCCAAGATAAGAATCCCCTGATAAGTCTGAAGAAATGGGTAAGCGTGCACCCATCCCTCCTTATCTGTAAACTATTGGTCCCCAGCATGCCCAAGAGGAATGCAGTGGGATAGAGCCACGGATAGCTACCAAACTCCCTCATGTAGAGATATATATGGCCGAGCCATAGAGGGCTCCCTCCGCTTAACCGAAGCTGTTATAGGCGCAGCGGCGCCTTTCGTCAGCTTCACTCGTGCACTCTCTAGGCCCGTCCTCCGTCCATGCGGGACTTACGTTAAAAAATAATAATAATATATGTATATTTGCAACCAAGGGGGACCCAGACAACATTTAAGCTACGCTACTCTTTCTCGATGTCCCGTCTTACACACATAGCAATACAACAGCAAAAGAAAATACACAATCGATACATAAATAACATATGTTAGAGGAAGAATAAAAAGAAATAATGCACAGCAGGAGGCACGGGATGGAAGGAGGAGACTAGATGCAGGATAAGAACCAACTAACCATCACGCCGTCTCCCCGAAGGGGTAGGCAGAAAGAATGGACTGCCACACTTTTCTTTCCTGACATATTTCTCTCGCTTCCTCAACATTCATACATCGTGTCATGCACGCGCGTCGATTTCTCTGACTCCTCACATGGCCGACATTCAATATTTGATTTATTTGATCGTGCCACGTTTTCCTCGGTCTTCCGATTCTATTTCTGGTTCCATTTACATCGTTAACATATAATTTTTTTACCATTCTTTCTTCATTCATTCTTTCCATATGTCCAAACCATCTTAATGATCCTTTCATTATTTTGTTCATGACACCATCATTCGCACCGCATTCACTTCTTATATTTTCATTCGACACCTATCATACACAGAATATCCACACATTCGTCTAAGAGATCTCATTTCTACTGCATTTATTCTACTTTCATCCTTCCTTTGCCAGTTCCATGCTTCGCTTCCATACATAAGGGTCGGTAGAAGAACACCATTGTGCACTGCCATTCTAGCTTTTTTGGTTAGGTTTTTGTTTGCGATGACAACTAAGGAATAAGGATAAGAAAAATAATGCAATTGAAGTTAGGAGCAGGAGGACGAGGTTCCTCCTCCTCCTCCCAGCAAGATAAACGGCACCCCCCCAAAGGGGCAAGGCAGATAATAATAATAATAATAATATGCTAACTTTTAAAGCGCTGTTTTTGGGATGTAATCACCTCAAGGGCGCATTAAGACGTGTTTTAAATATAAAAATCTAAATTTTCGCGATCGGTTAAAAAGTATAGTAGAACAAAGTATAAATGTTTAAATTGGGTATGAAATATGATAGAGATGGGTTTTCAGTTTAGATCTGAAGTCTGTCGGATCATTTATGCATCTGAGGTGTGAAGGGAGATTGTTCCAAGCTGATGGACCGGCTACCGCGATCGCTCGATCCCCGAAATTTGTACTGGGGCAGCGCTCCGGGTCAACTAATCTTCCTATTGCCGAGGAGTTCGCCGAGCGAAGTGTGGATTTCCTTGTATTTAGGCTGTCTGTTATACAGAGTTCGGATATATAACTTGGTGCCATTCCAGGACTGTCCAGCAGAGTTTATACTGGATTCTTTCCGGACTTTTAAGCCAGTGAAGTTCTTTGAGATGTTGTGTTATATGGGACCTTTTTGGAATGCCTTTAATGTAGAGATATCTTTTCCGAGCACTCTCTAACGTTTGTAATCTTTGTTCCAGGAGGCGCGGAGGTGAAGTCCACGTCCAGCGGCTCCCAGACAGAGGTGTGCGGCAGCCCCATGGGCGGAGGAGTAGGCGGGGGCGCGGGGGGGTCCAGCTCCGGGGGCCGCCGCAGCCGCTCCTCGGGCTCGGAGCCCGCGCACGAGCGCCCCGTCATATTCCTGTGAGGGGCCCTTTGTTCTGCGCTCCAGTGTCTTTAGGGAACAGTTTGGGTCATTCGCGATGGCCCTTTGACATTGCATCATGATGGCATTTTGTAATTAGCTCTTTGCACGCTAACGTATCGACCGTTGACACGGCGAAAAGTCCGTACTCGCACGCGGCCGCATCAACGCTTGATACGGGAACTTTGACCGCCGATATTACGGCGATCTTTTGTTAAAAATGTATTTCCCGCTCACTCGGACATTCGTGCAACTATCACGATGCGGATATCTACAAGAATTTATTAAAAATATAATTGTATTTCATAAATAAAACATCGATAATCAAGTGCGCGTCTTTGCGCCTTCGAGTGCCATAGTTTTGTCAACAGATGGCGTTAGTACTAATGTGCTATCTGCGGCGAGTAAATGCTAATGAATGATTGCGGCAAAATAGGCATTAAGTACCAAAAAAATACAAAAATAACTAAGTATGCAGTTTAGTTGTATATGTAATATATTGTGCCTATTTTACTGCAATGTAATATTTGGAACACACACGCTGAGTGAAAGACACGGTATGTTTTTGTATGAAATGTTATGTTTTTGTTTTTATAAACACCTAAGAGTGTTGACACACTGTTTTCATATTGTAGAGTCTGTTCTGTCTGTATAGTCCAATACATCATGCCATAATTTCACATTTACGAGGGTTGTCGTAAAATAAGTTTCCCTGTTCGCGGATAGCTGTTACGTGCGATCCGGCAACACTGGATCGTAGCTTGGTCTTCCCTCTCCACATCCCCACCCAGCCGAACTCGCTGCGACAAAAAACTACATTCATACATCGTACTATGCACGCACGTCGATTATTCCGACTTCGAATGTGGCCGCCTTTTAGTAATTGATTAATATTTTGGTCATGCCATGTTTTCCTCGGTCGTCCTCTGCTTCTTTTCCCACTCACGCTACTGCTTGTGTACAACTTTTTAACCATTCTACTCTCATCCATTCGTTCCATATGTCCGAACCATCTCAGGGATCCTTTTTTAATTTTATTCATGATGCAGTCATCTGCCTTACATTTCTTTCTTATTTCATCGTTCGGTATTCTATCATACAACATTTTCCCGCACATTCTTCTTAGTGATCTCATTTCTACGGCGTTTATCCTGCTTTCATCCTTCTTTTGCCAGCTACAAGCTTCACTTCCATACATGAGGGTTGGCACTAGAACTCCATTGTTATTATTTTGTTAAATCGTTCTTTACACCATATTGGTTCTCTACTAACTATCTGACACACCTCTCTAGCTTCCTCCACATTCGTACAACGAGTCATACACGCACGTCGATTCTTCTAACAACACGACCGACGTTTAAAATTACAAGGCATCTCCAGAAAGCAAGTGTACTGAATTTTCGTTGGTTACAATTTGTATTATTTAAACAAAAAAAATACGTGGTTACCGTAGTACATATGTAAGCTATCTTTTGACATAGTCGCCATTCCTCTCAATGCAGGTGGTGAAGCGGGGTATCAACTTTTTGATGCCTTCCTCCAAGTAGTTTCCCGCCGACCCTTGGTCCACTTCTCCACCTCCTCGTCGGTTGAAAACCTTTTTCCACCCATGTGCAGCTTCAGGGAGGTGAAGAGATAGTAATCGGAAGGTGCTAGGTCAGGGGAATGCGCGGGATGGTTCAGGACATCCCATTTAAACGAGGCGAGCAGTTCCTTCTGGCATCGTCGTGCAGCAGGCAGACTCCCTTTGTCAGCATGCCTCTCCCCTTGTTCTGAATCGCAGTATCTTGCAGAGTTGATGGTCTCCCCTTGAGGCATATATTCGATTAAAATTATGCCTTGACAGTCCCAAAACACAAATGCCACGATTTTCTTGGCTAAAATTGTGGTTTTGAACTTTTTGGCGGAGGGTGAAGAGGTGTGACGCCACTGTTGAGACTGCCTTTTGGTTTCAGGCGTGTAGTGTGCAACCCAATCTCCAGTGAGCGGAGAAATTCATCCCACCACGGAGTTTGCAGCGCCTCAAAAATTCTTATTTCGCACTTGGCGGGAGATTGGATTGACACTTTTCACGAAACGTGTTGTCGCATCGACACTTCTCAACGTACTGACCTCGAACCGGTCTCGTTGCGGAGGGGAGGAGTCAGGCTGCACGTAAGCGTATCCAACATGTCGAAAATAAAATCCATCCTTTCGTGAGAGCCTCATTACACTTACTTTCTGGATATGCCTCGTAGATTAGTTTTGTCATGCCATGTTTTCCTTGTTCTACCCCGACTCTGCACTTCATTTACATCGTTAACGTACAGTTTTTTGTCCATTATTTCTCCATCCATGCGCTCCTTATGTACGGATCGAGCAGCGATCCTTTCATAATACCTTCTTCCGCTCTACACTCCTTTCTTATATCAGCATTTGAGATTCTGTCGTGCATCGTTCTACCACACATGCGTCTCGAGGACCTCGTCTCCACCGCATTTATTCCGCTCTCATCCTTCCAAGGAAGCGAAGGTTTTCTTCGTGGTTACAATCCTCAGCCTCTTCATCTCTTTGTAGCAGCCACAGCGCATGTCTTCCATCACCTGGTGCATATAGGCGTCCTTCGACCATTCCCTCTGCGATAGGTGTTGTGGCCTCTCCAGTTTGCTCTTTAGCGGGCAATCCTTCACTCGTTTCTCCGCCCAAGAGTCTCAAGTTTCGCAGCCATATAGTAGGACATATCGTATATAGCATTTAACCATTCTTTGTCCGAGTTTCAGGTTCAGATTATCATTGCAACAAGGAAGAGTAACAAGTAGGAGACACCATTGTTGTTTTAGATTTATTTTAACTTATAACGAATCCTTGAAGGAGGAATGTATACGCAGAGATTATATTAAATATCTTGTATTAATTAATTTAAAAATAGCTAATTTTGTACCATGTCTCGCTTAAAATACTCGGCCCTTCGAGAATACAATGAGCGTGATGGTCCACCGTCTCTGCCTGTCGTGTTAGAAGGGAACAGCGCACGGCACGCTGTATGGATGTGAAGGCTAGAGGAGCGCGTCAGGATGGAAGAGTGTGGCGGTCCACCGTCTCTGCCTGTTGTGTTAGAAGGGGAACAGCGCACGGCACGCTGTATGGATGTGAAGGCTAGAGGAGCGTGTCAGGATGGAAGAGTGTGGCGGTCCACCGTCTCTGCCTGTTGTGTTAGAAGGGGAACAGCGCACGGCACGCTGTATGGATGTGAAGGCTAGAGGAGCGTGTCAGGATGGAAGAGTGTGGCGGTCCACCGTCTCTGCCTGTTGTGTTAGAAGGGAACAGCGCACGGCACGCTGTATGGATGTGAAGGCTAGAGGAGCGTGTCAGGATGGAAGAGTGTGGCGGTCCACCGTCTCTGCCTGTTGTGTTAGAAGGGGAACAGCGCACGGCACGCTGTATGGATGTGAAGGCTAGAGGAGCGTGTCAGGATGGAAGAGTGTGGCGGTCCACCGTCTCTGCCTGTTGTGTTAGAAGGGGAACAGCGCACGGCACGCTGTATGGATGTGAAGGCTAGAGGAGCGTGTCAGGATGGAAGAGTGTGGCGGTCCACCGTCTCTGCCTGTTGTGTTAGAAGGGGAACAGCGCACGGCACGCTGTATGGATGTGAAGGCTAGAGGAGCGTGTCAGGATGGAAGAGTGTGGCGGTCCACCGTCTCTGCCTGTTGTGTTAGAAGGGGAACAGCGCACGGCACGCTGTATGGATGTGAAGGCTAGAGGAGCGTGTCAGGATGGAAGAGTGTGGCGGTCCACCGTCTCTGCCTGTTGTGTTAGAAGGGGAACAGCGCACGGCACGCTGTATGGATGTGAAGGCTAGAACAACCTCGAAGGGAAGGGAGGGTTATCTCTAGCGGAGAGATGTAAAATGTAATCTAGTGTGTATGTATCATATAGAAAATGAATTATTTATATGACGATGCATTTATATTTTGTAAATAATTAATTTTAAATATATTTTTATTATTTCATTTTAATATGTATGTAAAAATAATCAATACAAATGAAAATTCTCTTTTATACTAGTTTTATTATTTTAAACCGAATTTCTTCACCCGGGAAGCTTGGAGCTGAAATGCTTGTAGAAATGAGATCTCTGTGCATGATATTGAAAGAAGGGTTGGGGCAGGCAACAGAGTGAATGGTGCACTTAAAGTTGTCATCGCAAACAAAAACCTATCCAAAAAGAGCTAGAATGGCAGTGCACAATGGTGCTATTACACCGACCCTTATGTATGGAAGCGGAGCATGAAACCGGCAATAGAAGAATGAAAGTAGAATAAATGCAGAAGAAATGAGATCTCTTAGACGAATGTGTGATACTCTGTGTATGATAGAGTGTCGAATGAAAATATAAGAAGTGAATGCGGTGCGAATGATGGTGTTATGAACAAAATAATGAAAGGGTCATTAAGATGGTTTGTACATATGGAAAGAATGGTAAATGTTAACAATGTAAATAGAATCGGAAGACCGAGGAAAACGTGGCACGATCAAATAAATCAAATATTGAATGTCAGCCATTTGGGGAGTCAGAGAAATCGACGCGCGTGCATGACAAGATGTATGAATGTTGAGGAAACGAGAGAAAAGTGTGGCAGTCCATTCTTTCTGCCTACCCCTTCGGAGAGACAGCGTGATGGTTAGTTAGTTTTGGGAAGCATGGGACTGCCAAAAGAAGGATGAAAGTAGAATAAATGCAGTGGAAATGAGATCTCTAAGACGAATCTGTGTATGAGGGTGTCGAAGGAAAATAGAAGAAGTGAATGCGGTGCGAATGAAAATGTTACGAACGAAATAACGAAAGGACCATTTAGATCAGAGGTTCCCAAACTATTTTGTCCCGTAGACCCCTTGCACAGAAGTCCATGAAAGACAGATACTTGGTGTGGGCTTGCGTGACCGCATAAGGAATGAAGAAACCAGGGTTGCTGACGTCATGGACCGAGCGGCAAAATTGAAATGGCAACGGGCTGGACACTCGGCTAGACAGGGTGGCTACAGATGGGCACCCAGGATACTCAGTTGGAGACCATGGGCAAATAGGCCGAGTGTCGGATGAGATGGACCGATGATATTGTCAAAAGGGTTGGAATTTTGTATAACTCATTGGTCCGGAGCCGGCTCGAGTGTGGCTCGGTGATATGGAGTCCCCACGAGGCGAGATACTCGCTCATGTTAGAGAGGGTTCAGAAAAGATTTCTGAGATATCTCTACACGAGGGAGTTTGGTAGCTATCCGTGGCCCTATCCCACTGCTCTTGGGCATGCTGGGGACCAATAGTCTACAGATAAGAAGGGGTGGGTGCACACTTACCCATTTCTTCAGACTTATCAGGGGATTCTTATCTTGGAGGCTATCCATCTTTATGTTACAGATGGTTCTCTTCGACAGCGCCAGCGTCAGCACAGACTGTTTTATCTCCCAGCATGCAGAACCAACCTGCCTCTGGTGATGCCGGTGGGGAGAGCAATCAAACAGCTGAACATGATCGCTTCGGAGATCGATGTCTTTCATATTCGTGAAAGTACATTCAGAAGACAAATACTCATGACTTTGGAGAATACCTTGTATTCCTAATGTGGAACCATCTCTCATGCGTTCCTGGTATTATATATTTATTATGTTTTACCTGTTCTCAATAGATGCCTTCAACTATAAAAAATGTTTGTAATGTCTTTTGAGAAAATAAACTGATTTGATTTGAATATCTTGGATACAAAGGGGGCAGGATAGAGACGAGTGGAAGAAATTGGAAGAGGCCTATCCTATCCTATCCAGCAGTGGAGGGAATGTTATGTACCTACAATAATGCAGCACCAAAATTGTAACATGCTGGGAATATGGACTTTGAAAGCTCAACGGAACGTATGCACTTTGAATGCAGCAAAGTCCAGGATATTATCTTAATATTCCTGGATAACTCCTGCTTGTAAATAGGGAATTCGCTGTATTTGTCACACACGTTAATTTTGGAAACGGAGCTTGTAACACACATATTGTATATTTATATTATTAATAAAGCTGGAATGGCAGTGCACAATGGTGTTCTTCTACCGACCCTTATATATGGAGGCGAAGCATGGAACTGGCAAAAGAAGGATGAAAGTAGAATAAATGCAGTAGAAATGAGATCTCTTAGACGAATGTGCGCATACTCTGTGTACGATAGAGTGTCAAATGAAAATATAAGATGTGAATGCGGTGCGAATGATGGTGTCATGAACAAAATAATGAAAGGATCATTAAGATGGTTTGGACATATTGAAAGAATGAATGAAGAAAGAATGGTAAAAAAATTATATGTTTACGATGTAAATGGAACCAGAAATAGAATCGGAAGACCGAGGAAAACGTGGCACTATCAAATAAATCAAATATTGGATGTCGGCCATGTGAGGAGTCAGAGAAATCGACGCGCGTGCATGACACGATGTATGAATGTTGAGGAAGCGAATTGAGAAGTATGTCAGGAAAGAAAAGTGTGGCAGTCCATTCTTTCTGCCTACCCCTTCGGGGAGACGGCGTGATGGTTAGTTAGTTAGTTACAATACACAAAACACGAGATAATTAAAAAATAAAGAGCAAATAAGTAATTAGAAACAGTAAGAAGAACAACTCATTATTTAAGAGATAGATGTATTCCGAGGGCAGCCTCACTATCGTGGAAGATGTCCACATCCGAAGAGATGCGGTTTAGAAGGATTATTGCCCTGCCCACGGGCATAGCCTTAGGTAGATTGGTTCTACACAGCGGCAGGTGAAATAATCTATGTCGCCTTTGTCGCAGATAATTGTCAGGGACAAACAAAGTCAAGTCATTCAAAATATCAGAGTTATGGATTCGACCACGAATCAGTTGAAAAAAATGGACACCCAAATGGATAGCTGGTCTAGTTTCCAATGATTGGTAGTCCAGCATACCCAGCAAGACATCAGTTGGGTACAGCCAGGGGTAATAGCCGTTATCTTTGAGGTATAAAAAACTTGTGTACCAAGTGTACCAAATTCCAACCGACTTCTTACCAAAGAGTTATACAAAAACTTCAGAACTTTTGAATTGGTAAAATCTCTCCCATTCCTAAGAACAAATCCCAAAATCTTATGGGAGCTATTACTTACTGAAGTAATATGAAGACTGAAAGATAATTTAGGATCGAATGTAGCTCCCAAATCTTTCGAATACGTAGTCCTATCATCCATTGTATAGCTATGATAGATCGTCGTGCGAGCCCTAGTAGATTACTCTATATAAAATCAGCATACCAACGCCATCTATGGAGATTTATGTTTTATAGCGCATTGCTAGAAGCCGCCTGGAGATGTCACTCCTATCAATATGCCAAACATTAGACCAGATATTGAGATACAATTAAATCATTTATTAATGATTCAAACGGAACTAGAAGTAGGGAAAGAGCGAGGAAAACGTGGCACGTTTACCTATCGTGGAGGTCTCTATCTGGTGTTCTGTGTGATCAAAAAGTTCCAATCAGGACCGAGGGCAGAGTCTTGAGTGAGGCCCGCCATGCTGTATGGAGCAGAGTACTGGACCAACAAAAAAGTCCACGAACGTCGAGTCCACGCGTGGACACCATTAACCCTTCTTCCAATATCCTTCTCCACCCTCCCATCCTTTGTAAACATACTAACTAAAAAAAACTAACTAACCATCACGCCGTCTCCCCGAAGAGGTAGGTAGAAATAATGGACTGCCACACTTTTCTTTCCTGACGTATTTCTCTATTCGTTTCCTCAACATTCATACATCGTGTCATGCACGTGCATCGATTTCTCTGACTCCTCACATGGCCGACATTCAATATTTGATTTATTTGATCGTGCCACGTATTCTATTTCTGGTTCCATTTACATCGTTAACATATAATTTTTTACCATTCTTTCTTCATTCATTCTGTACATATGTTCAAACCATCTTAATGATCCTTTCATTATTTTGTTCATCTTCTTCTTCTTCTTCAAGTGCCCTGTCGGGTCCCCCCAACGTTGGCGATCACCTCGGCGAACCTGTCCTGCGCCGCTCGGAACAGCTCCTCCACACTTCGGATGCCGGTCCACTCCCTCACGTTTCGCAGCCAGGACGTTTGTCTCCTTTTGTTCATGACACCATCATTCGCACCGCTTTCACTTCTTATATTTTCATTCGACACTCTATCATACACAGAGTATCCACACATTCGTCTAAGAGATCTGACACTACATTCCGCCCTTCTTACGAACACACCACGTTTGACAAATTTTTGGAAGTTGTATATTGTCCACCAACAGGTCCTCCAGGTACTCTAGGCGTGGGCGTCCCCTAGAGTGTGTCCCTCGGTCATACCCTCCATTATGGCATGCAAGAGGCCTTCTTGTCGTATTACATGGCCGATCCATCTTGCACGCCTTTCGGACAAGGTCCTGAGCAGGTGGCTTCCTCCTTCGATTCCTTGAAGAACTTCCTCGTTCGTGATGTGGTCTCCTAATAGTCTTCTATAGGACCACATCTCGAAAGCTTCTAGTCCCCGTTTATCCCTTTCGGATAGGCACCATGTCTCGCAGCCGTACATCAAGACACTCCATACATAGGTCTTGATCAGGAGTATTCTCAGTTTTAGGTCTATATTATTTGATTCTGAATGTTAATAAGTCCAAGGTAATGATTTTTGAAAAGGAAGAAACCATGACAGTCTGCAACATTAGCGTGAATGGTGAAAATCTGGAGCAAGTAGATGAGTTCGTGTATTTAGGTAGTATGTTTACAGTGGAGAGGGATATTGAAAGAAGGGTTGGGGCAGGCAACAGAGTGAATGGTGCACTTAAAGTTGTCATCGCAAACTAAAACCTATCCAAAAAAGCTAGAATGGCAGTGCACAATGGTGTTCTTCTACCGACCCTTATGTATGGAAACGAAGCATGGAACTGGCAAAAGAAGGTAGAATAAATGCAGTAGAAATGAGATCTTTAAGACGAATGTGTGGATACTCTGTGTATGATAGAGTGTCGAATGAAAATATAAGAAGTGAATGGTGTCATGAACAAAATAATGAAAGAATCATTAAGGTGGTTTGGGCATATGGAAAGAATGAATGAAGAAAGAATGGTAAAAAAATTATATTTTAACGATGTAAATGGAACCAGAAATAGAATCGGAAGACCGAGGAAAACGTGGCACGATCAAATAAATCAAATATTGAATGTCGGCCATGTGAGGAGTCAGAGAAATCGACGCGCGTGCATGGCACGATGTATGAATGTTGAGGAAGCGAATTGAGAAAAGTGTCAGGAAAGAAAAGTGTGGCAGTCCATTCTTTCTGCCTACCCCTTCGGGGAGACGGCGTGATGGTTGGTTAGTTAGTTGTAGTCCTAGTAAACTTTATTGATTAAGGCTTTATGAGCGAAATAATCGAGCCTACAATCAAATGATATGCATCATCAGCCGTCTGTCATCCACTGCTCTCCCATCCATTGCCGCTCCCATCCACCCACGTCCAGCACTCCTCTTCAGATCGTCGGCCCAGCGGGCAGGGAGACGTCCAACTCTTCGGAATCAGAACCCGTCTTCCCCATCGGCTGTCGGCTCTCCGACAGATATGGCCAGCCCACCGCCACTTCAGCCCGCCTATCCGTAGAGCCACCTATCCGTAGAGTTTGTTGTCGAATAAATTCGTTTCTACGTCTGTCCCTCAAGGTTATTCCAAGCATGGCTCTTTCCATGGCGCGCTGGGCGACCTTGAATCTGTAGACTAGACCTTTTGTCAGTGCCCACGTCTCGGCTCCGTACGTCATGACGGGCAAGACGCACTGGTTGAAGTCTTGAGGCATTGTGGTATTCTGGAAGTGAAAACATGACGTCATTTCCCAAGTGAATTCTTCGGTCGGCTTCTTTCTCGAAATTGTTTCGTCCTAATTGTCACGTTAATTAATTGTGAATTAAATCATATGCATTACTCATAAAATAAAATAATGTTCATTGTATTATAATATCTCAAAGAAATATTTTTTATATAATATTAATACTTCACAGTCTATGAAGTTTTAACCCAAGTCTCGCAAAATAATACCTAATATATCTGTATAAATATATTACACGAATAACCGAAAACGCCTGACTTAGGAACTACTTATCAAAAGTGATGAATCGGGGCCCAGATTCATTCACACAGGTCACTAGGTCACTAGAGCAGAGCATCGTGTCTGAAGGGAAGCAAAGCATATAAAAGCGGTACTTCCGACCACCCAATACGTCAGTCAGTATTACTTCCGACGAGTCTTCGCTCCAGCCGACCGACGCTGCTGCCCAGCGAGTCATCATCCTCTGCTGCTCACCACTTGGACTCCGCCCCAGCTGCGAGTACATAATACTGTTCACGTATGATTGCTTGTGACCTGCACTCACCACGTCCCCCAGAAATTGTATGTAATTATTTCAAAGTATCAAAACACCCAGGAATCCAATGTGAAAAAGCACATTTAATAAAATAAAAATAGTCTATAAGAAAAAAGTTCATCCAAAAGAAAAGAAAATGAATTGTTGTGTGTGATATGGAAGTTAACAAGACTAATAAGTTGGCTGTCGTCCACTGCAGAACCAGCTCACTGCCATATTAGTCTGCTTACCTTCCAAGCAGTGGCGGTACTTCCATACAAGCAGAAAAGCCCGGCTTGCCTTAAAAAATCTATAATAAAACAATGTTTTTTGAGCGTTTGAGCCGTCTACGAATTAAAACAATTTGAAGTTGAAGCGATTTAATTCGTTGCGTTGCAAATGACTCCGCTGTCATGCGCAGAAATGACCTAAATGTGTTCCACTCATCCCCGCCGTATTTTATTTCACTCATACGTACCGTGCGTGAAATACCCGCGAAATGTTTTAGATGGGCTTCGTATTGGGCGCGCAAAATGTCGCGCTTATGTATAGCTAGGTGCATATATACCAGAAGATATCTACAGTCTTTTGTATGGATTTGAAGCCGGGCTTTATCACTCTGAAGTATGTTACTATTGGATGTGTCGCGAACTTCATGTCTATTGTCAGAATGTTATCTGTCATGTACGTTATGTGCAGAAATGTTATGAAAAGAAAGATTGTGTAATTTCTTTAAGGACATTTATTTATAATTCTTGTTTGAGTGTAAACAGATGTATTATTATTGTCTATTTACATTATTATTAATTATAGTTCTTCTTGTATTTGTAAATACGTGTTTTAGTTTGTTTGCGCAAACCAAAACACGAAACAAGGAAACTCCAGTATGTCTGAAGAGAAAACTTTATGATTCGTGCATACTGCCGGTGATGACGTATGGGATGGAAACTGTGACCCTCGCCAAGAGAAATGTTGAAAGATTGAGAGTCACGCAGCGTTCCATGGAAAGACATATCGTGGGTTCAATACTAGAACTAGACAAGTCGAATTTTGGTGGTTTTGTGTCGCTCAAGGAGTACTGAATGCTCTAATTGGTTATCTCAAATATTCTACCATTATTCAATTACAGACTAATTTCAAAAGTAGACAAAAGGAAAAATCATACTACGTTTAGTGCTAGAACTAGACAACTAGTAGTGAAATGATAGAAAACGTTAAAAAACACATTGTCTTTTCCAGTTGTGGCGTCACACTACACCAGATCTGATACCGAACGAAAGTGTCTATCCCCAGACTTAAATATAAGAATGTTGTATCGATCTTGTATCAAAGATTGTGAAGGATTCTGCTTATAGAAATATATTGTGCAATAATTTCAATCTGGGATTCCATCAACCATGGCTGTTGAAGACGGGGTAATAGTGGATAATTACAAAGAGCCTGCAGACATAAAGAACGCAGCAAGAAGAGAAGACCGAGCGATTAGGAGGTACGACTGTATCAATACATTTGTTCCAAGTAACCCTTCCAATAATGCTCTGTTTTACAAAAGGCAATACAATTTTACAATTTATGATGTGGTCAAGAAGGAAGGGATTTGTTTTATGTGGCACGAAGGAGAGGCAGGGAGAGGAAGCTGCGAGATTGATTCCTGTCTATATTTCCAATCTCAAATAGGAGCCACAGAAATCCGCTGTTTCAGTGATCGATGTGGTGGGCAGAATCTCAATCAATTCGCAGCAGCAATGTGTATGCACGCTGTTTCTCAGCTGCCTGCTAAATCTATAGATTTAAAGTTCAGTTCATTCGGCCATTGGATCGGAATTTAAGAGAGTTCGAAAAGTCAATTGGCCGAATGACTGGAAAACTCTTGCTCGGAGTGCTCGTAAACAGGACGATAAGCCATATAAAGTCATAGACGATGTTGACTTCTATGTCTTCTTCTTTAAATATAAAAAAGCAGACATTAACAAAAGGCCAGAGCTGGTTGCGATTTGAAGCCCATATTCCTTCAAATTCAAAACGAAATTTGATGATGAATTTTCCACTGTGAACTGTTCGAAATCGTCTCGAAGGATGTCCAATAATTCTGTAAGACAACTTAACAAAATGCCGGCCCAGAGTCCGATTTGAATTCATTCTTCTCCACCAGCTATAAGCATGGAGTATAATTTGTTTTAATAGCAACCTAAAGTTTGACAACACGACGGAAGACCAACTTATTTATTGAACTTGTGATGGTATTGAACCATCGTAGTGAGAGATACGTGAATTCAGAGGTAATACGAAAATAAATTCAAATGACTAAAAAATATAACACCTAACCAAGTGGGGGTAGATCTAGCAGCGGGAAGCAGAGGAGATGCAAGGAGAGGGGAGAGGGGTGAGTTTAGCTGGGAAGGGTAGTGGGCCAGGGAGAGAGGTAGTTCGGGGCAGTGAATTTTCAGACCTAGCGTCGAGAGGTCGCATTTAGTATTGAATCGGTTTTTGTGTCTTTTGTTCTGATTACCAAGAACTTCAATTTTATTTTGTATAAGTATAGTGGTACGAGGGTGCGGCATTTGCAGATTTAAAAATACTTTAGTCAATTCGGTGTCCAGAGCTGATCGACGGAAAGCTAAGTCTAGAATTAAGAATTTATATTTCAGGAAATTGGAACGTATGCGTTCGGCTTACTCCATGATTATACTATGCTTACGTTTATATATTACATACATGTACCTAAATATATATATATAATATATCGATACCTTTCCTATACCGCACGTAATATAGTTCACTAACCCTCGGGCCAACGCATCGCGCCCGAAACAGGTATTCACTAACTCATCGAATACTGAAATCTTAGTTATGGACATGTAGCGTTCTAACAAAATTTGCCATCTTCTATATAAATAAACATATAAACTTCGACCCATGCAAATTATGCTACATAAATATGGTTGACTGCTGATGAATGAAGACAGTTAGAGAAGTTGGGAAGCTCACTTCAAGAGCCCGCGCAATATACAGACTCCTATAGATAAGTAGGTGAAAGACCCTGCTATCTGTCTGGTGGAGATTGTCTCGAAGGTGAGTGGACCGATCTTCGAAAACCCCTGATAGGGTGATGGCCAGGTTCATGGGTTTGAATTCCCAGGTCCACTGATTAAGGGTTGGGAGGTAGAACGTCTGGTCACCAGACGATTCTGCTGCGGAGCAGTGGAGAAAAATCACCAGTCTGACGAAAAGACTGGTTCCCCGCGATACTAACACTATTATATCCGAATCCCCTACAACTCCTTAATATATTATATTTTGACACTGAATTGTTATATAACCTGTGCCTTTCAGGAAGCTGTTCTTTATTGCATCATTATTACATTACGCTCTGATTTAAATTACTGTACATCGTATTTGTTCCAAATTATTTGTGAATGTTTCTTCCAGGGCTGCCACGTTTTCTAGAGATAATATTTTGTAAACTTAGAGATATTTTAGGTTGTTTGGTTTAGATGTTCCTAGGAAATATTGAGTGACATATAGTTTGATTACACGTGGGTTTGTCAGGATTGCTTAGAATATTCGGAAGGGTTAGGAACGATTAGCTTTAGAATGAAATTATCAGTAATCGCCAAATAAAAGGGCTTGGACTACATCGGTCATAACGAAGGGTCATACGGTATTATTTCTAGACGATCACGAAGGCCAACTCGCGTAAGGTAAAACACCTGTAAGCCCCGTACAGGAAGGATAGGAAGGATGAAGGCCGGGCTACGATCGGGGACCAGCTCAATTCCTTCACATTTGCTGCGCGTGACCAGGAGATTTGGTTTAAAGCATTACTTGATAATTTCATTATTATGCATATTTATTTAATTAGTTTAAAAATTTAAATCGTTTTGAAAAATTATTCATCGCTAGATATTTATGCCAACCCTAGCTAGGATTCGTAGACAGTGTGCGGGTCTGTTCTAGGAAGGTATTCTAGGATGCTCTATGCAGGGGTCGCGTATCGTTTCAAATAATTATCGGCGTGGTATTTAGTTTATGATTTGAATATTTAAAGAGAACTCCGAAAATATTATAGAAAGTTTAGTATCGAAACACAACTTTAGTTCACTTTTCGGTAGGTTTAATAGGAATAAATATATTATTATCATAATCTTGTTATTGCAGAAGAATATTTCGAGAATTTAGAAAAGGCTGAATGTAAATATTATTAACGCTATTCTATTAAACTATTGTCAGGTTGAAATTATATTTGAGACCAATTAGAGTAATCTTTAAATTATTAAACAGGTTAATCGTATATTTGAGATCGACTAAGGTCACCATTAAAACATTCATTGTGTTATAGACTCATGTATATTCTAATCACACGTTTGAGAGTACGCTAAATAAATATTGTGATTATGTTTCGGATTTGTAAAATAAATTTTAAGGGCCCCGCTTTTATTAGTATACTTAGAGTAAACTATAGTATTTAAGTTAGTTTAGATCTATGATCGTGACAAGATTGAATTCAAATATTGGGAATTAGTAATATCGAGAGTTATATTTATTTCGTAAATGTAGTGTGTAAAAAGGTTTGTTACCACCTACGTTTTTTTTAATACTTCTAAAAACTGCAGCGAGAGATCTAAAATGGCAAACATGTGTCAATAACGTTCTTCTTGGTTTGTATTTTTCCATAATCCTGGATAGGTACACATTAATTTCTTCACACCAAAATAACCATAAATTAGTTCGAGTCAAGTGGTTAGTAGTTAGAAATATTTTTTGCTTGCTAAGGAGATGTAAATAATATTATTAATAACGAAATAAAGCGGTCGTTTCTAAAATATTGAATTATTTATTGGCCATGTATAATAATACGATTTCAACTGTCTCAGGTAAAGGAAGGTAATTTTAGTTATATATAGATATATAATTATTATGAATACGAGATAGTATACATTTAATAATGGCTAGTTTAGAAAATTAATATCTTTATGTTCTACGTAGGTCATCGATAATAATTTTAAGTTATTTACATTGCGAAGTTAAAATACAGACGTGTTAATTGTATAAAATAGAATTGCGAGTAATGATTAAACCAGTAATAATAAGAGTTTAGGTTATTTCCATAGTTCATTAAAATACTGATGTGTTAAACATGTCAAATAATTCTATTTGATCAATATCAATTACAGCAAGTTGGAATTTAGGTGAATATTTACGAAGCGGAAAATAAAATATTATATTGTAAATGAATCGAATTGCAGAGATATCCTAGAGATAACGAGGAGACCACTTAAAGATATCGTTAAATTTTGTGGATTTTAAAGTGTCGACAATTTTTAGCCGTTAAATAATTTAGGATGGAACAAAAAAATACAACGGTTGATACTTAAGTTTCGAAGTGATGATTTTTCAATAGTGTCAAGTTGAGATTTTGTAGGCTGGCGTCCCATCTCGCCAAGCTGGTGTTGTTTTAGGTCGCCATGGGTTGGGTTCACGATAACAAATACTAGGAAATGAACGGCGATGTGACATGCATTTGTGAAGTTATTACAGGTTCGAGGACGATGCTTAAATTGTACGAAAAAAAATTAAGATACTTTAGAATAATATTTAACAAAATGGAGCTTTAGAAAACTTTAGAATAATATTTAACAAATTTAGTGTTTAATTATATGTTCCGATATAATTAAACACTAATCGTAGGTTAACATAAGTCTAAGACTAGGTGTGGGAACCCGGCTGAGTAGGTATTATAATACATAAACATATAATAGGAATTGACAAATATATGAGTAAGATAATTATAAGAAAATAAATAAAAATATCGATAAAAGGCTATGATGGTTAGGTATAGGTATTTCAGGTTTCAATCGCAGAGGTAGCCGGTTATAGGTCACTTACATATATCCCAACATAATTAGGTGTATCAAAAAAAAATCGGAATTTATAAAATTAATAAATACTTCCGCAGTCATCAAAAATGAGGGCCAAATATCATCAATATATATATATTAGATTTCTTCTGAAATTCAGTAAATTATTAGATTACTTAACAACAGATAGTCGCAACATTCTACAGGTATGTTTTGCGAAGCTTCTACGGTCGATGGCTCCGACTTCTAATGGAACTCCTTTTGGTTTTATTGATTTGATCGCGTCACGCTTTCTTCCGACTTTCTCGACTTTCTTTAATTAACACCGTGCGTATATATCTTTTCAAAAATAATTTACGTTATTTATTTAATCTTAGGAGCTTGATGTTATTATTTTAGGGAGCGTTCGATCGATCGAGGTGTGTCACCAAATTACAAGAAATGTTTAAAGCAGCAGAACTAATTATCAATCATAGTGATGAGAAAATTCTTAGGGGGGTACGTTTAGAACCATAATGGAAGATTGAAATTAGAATAAGAACTATTTTAAATTGTCCGAGTAACCAGATGCGTTATTCATTATTATTATTTTTCGATCTAGGTAATAGGGTCACTAAATAAAGATAGGTACAACGGCAATAGTGATTATGACTATTATAAGGAATAGATTATAAGTTATTTTATTTATGATAAGTTATATTTTAAGTGCGTCGTTTGTAAAATCAATTACCACAAGGGTTCACTATGTTACGGTCTTCCAAAATGAAAATGCACGATCGACTGGATCTCGATGATTTATTATATAAATATACAATATGTGTGTTACAAGCTTTGTTTCCAAAATTAATGTGTGTGACAAATACAGCAAATTCCCTATTTATAAGCAGGAGTTATCAAGAAACATTAAGATAATATCCTGGACCTTGCTGCATTCAAAGTGCATAAGTTCTGTTGAGCTTTCAAAGTCCATATTCACAGCATGTTTACAGATAGATTAGGGGGAACAGGAAGTCCACACCAGATAAAGAGATGCTTAATTACATTTTTTGGGTCTGCTTACTAGTGGGCACATAACACCTCCCTCAACAAGATGAGATAATAAGAGTCTTGCACTTCTCCTTGGTGATGTCTCTTCAAGAGATTGGTCATCATTTATTTCTATATCGTTTTGTCTAGTTACATTCGATTTACATATTAAACAATTCATTATGGCTGGTACATTGGCTTAAATCATCATTTCTTAAACTTTTGTTCAATATTTCTTACATTATGTTACTTATAATTAACAAATATCAGAATTGACAACATTATTCAATGCAAGAAAAGTAATGGTTGCTTACAATTATTTATAACATTTTTGGATCTTTTCATTTATTTTGTCTGATTATTAGCTATTACAATTTTTAATTTTCTAGCTAAACATCTAATTTCATTGAAGTTATTTATAATTCACAATTACAAGGGAAATTATTAAGTTCAATTAACAAATATATTTCACAAATTGGTCTACTGTACTCGAATACAAGTTATACACTTTATTATCAGTCTTGACAATTACTTTATCATCAAATGTTACAAATTATTCAAATTATCTAATTATGTATAAGTCGTTTACAAAAACATAAAATCCATCAGTTCCTTTTAATATCTTGTTATAATTCTAAATTAAACATAATTTTATTTACTTTCAAATAATATAATTTCAACTTTTCAAATTTTTGTCGAATATTTGTTTATTCTTATCTAAACTAATTAAGATATCCTTAACATTAGTCGTTGTTATCTTTAAAACTTGAATTCGTTATTTTAACAGTTCACAATTCTTTATCCTCAGAATTTAATTTATTAGTAGCGTCATTGTACACATGTCCTTCGTTATCATCTAAATTTCCAAAAAGACCTTTGAACGCATCATTTATAACCTCATGTTCTTCTAGTTTACTGTTCGCCTAGAGTTTCTTTAAACATTTTATCTCATTGATTACATACTACGATTGACTGTGACAAAATATTCAGAGTTGGTTCATAATTTTTAATATTATTATAATTATCTTGGAGTTATTACACAAATCCTTAGTTTTCGCACATAATTTTAATTAATTCTAACTAATTCAACTAAAAACATTAAACGATCGTGTTTACTTTTAACCTATTATCAATAACTTCTATTTCTATGTACTTAATTAAGATTTCAATAATTCTCTGTGAAATTAACTTTATTCACATGTTCTTAGTAAATTCCTGCTGATGACGTAATCGGTATACAATTGAATCCTTAACAAAATTCGATCTACATCAATCCGCTAAGTTCGCCTTTTTTAATCTGTTACAATGTACTTTAACCTTTTTATTTTTTATCATTATCGTACAGTTTACATTCGAATTTACTTTAATTATTTTATACGGTCCTTGATAGTTAGTGAGAGTTTCTTTGAATGATTACTTTTTATTGATTCGTTTTTTAAATAAACTAAATCGTTTACTTGGAATTTTTCGTTTCTTTGTACCTTTTTATCAAAATTATCTTTATATTTATTTCTTGAGAATGATTTTTCTGCGGTACCAGTTATTTCCATAGGCATAATATTACTTTTACGAGAAATTTGGTTTCTTTGACACAATTCACATTGCTTTATATATATTTTTATATCTTTCTTCATATTTTTCCAATAAAATATTTTTTTCAATCTATTATAAGTTCTATGAAAACCTGAATGTCCTGCATGGGGAGAATCATGATTTTCTTTAATTAATTCCGGTATAAGTTCGGAATCTGGATTCATTATCTTATTATTACAAATAGTAATTTTAATATCTGAGTTAGCAAAAACAAAGTGTAGTATTGACTTTACCTTATTCCAATTTATATAATTCATTCCGTTATCAAACTTTGGAATGGAGATTGACTCTACTTTTTGTGAAGTTAATACATTTTTTAGTTTCATGAAAGAATAGAATATGTTTATATACGTAGGTTTATCCCAAAAGTGTTCTTTTATAATTAAGTGATAAACTTTGAATCCGTTGTCTAATTCCGAAGATAGAATATCTTCTATACACGTTTTGCTTTTATTTATTTCATCGTAATTATTGATTCTATTTCTTACTTCTGAGGCTATTCGCTCAGACATTTCCTTATCGTTAGAAATAACATTACATAAATTATCTTTTCTTTTTAATAAACTTTCATCCGTTTCGAATATATTTTCATTATCGATAACGTCCTTATTAGTATAATGGTATTTAATAAATTCTTCATAAGAGTTGCTTTGTGGACTAATTTTAAATTGTAATATTTGATTATGATCGATTCTTGATAATGCGTCTGCATTAGAATTTAATCTACCTGGTTTATATATAATATCATAATCATACTCTTCTAATTTTAATCTCCAACGAATTAGTCGTGATCCTGGATCTTTACAATTAAACAGCCAAGTTAATGGTCTGTGGTCAGTGATTATATTAAATTTCACTCCGTAAAGATAAGGTCTGAAATGTTTGACTGCATAAATGATAGCTAAAAGTTCGCGTTCTGTAGTTGAATAATTTGATTCAGCTTTATTCAATGTTCTTGATGCAAATGCTATAGGTAAATCCTTTGAAATCGGACCTTGAGACAATACTGCTCCAATAGCAAAATTACTTGCATCAGTCGTTACGTTAAACCGTTTGCTAAAATCAGGGTACTGTAAAATTGGTTCACACGTCAAGTGATTTCTTAATATATCAAATGATTCTTGTTGTTTCTCAGTCCAAATAAAGGGAATATCCTTTTTTAACAACTGCGTTAAGGGTTGTGAATGTTTACTAAAATCTTTAATAAAACGTCTATAAAATCCTACAAGTCCTAAAAAACTTTTAGTGTCTTTGGTTGTTTTTGGAACTGGGTAATTTTCAATAACTTTAATTTTTTCCGGATTAGCTTTAACTCCTTGTTCTGAAATAACATGTCCTAAATATGCTACTTCGCGACGCATAAATTCACATTTGTCTGGTTGCAATTTCAAGTTATGCATTTTTAATTTATTGAAAATTTCTTTAAGTCTTATTTCATGAGTTTCTATCGTGTCGGCATATATAACAATATCGTCTAGATACGCAAAACATCTTAGTCCTTGAATTCCTGATAAAACATTGTTCATTAACCGTTGGAACGTACTAGGTGAATTTTTTAACCCGAATGGCATCCTTGAAAATTGATAGTGTCCCGTCGCGTCGGTGTAGAAAATGTTGTTTTATCCGCATCTTCTGGTTTCATAGGTATCTGATGAAAACCTGAAGCCAAATCTAAAGTTGTAAAATACTTT
Organism: Lepidostoma basale; assembly: GCA_022606425.2. Classification (NCBI taxonomy): domain Eukaryota; kingdom Metazoa; phylum Arthropoda; class Insecta; order Trichoptera; family Lepidostomatidae; genus Lepidostoma; species Lepidostoma basale. Next base: position 7,743 of record JAHDVF020000411.1, on the reverse strand, counting down.
GAATGTCCTAATTGGTCTAAAATTTCTGTAATATTAGGCAAGTTGTACGCATCGCCAATCGTTATATCGTTTAACTTCCTATAATCAATGACTATTCTGAACTTGACCTTTCCAGAAGCATCGTTCTTTTTAGGAACTACCCATAAGGGCGAAGACCATGGTGAGCTAGAGTGTTTTATTATCCCTTGGTCTAACATTTTATCTATTTGCTCTTTGACCTCTTTTTTATGTACCTCCGGGTATCTATATGATTTGACATGAACTGGATTTTGACTCGTAGTCCTTATCTCGTGACTAACTGACTCCGTGTGGCTAAGTTTATCTCCTTCTAAATAGAATATACCATTAAAATCCTCGCATATCGAAATGAGAGAATGTGCTTCTTCTTCATTCAAATGTTCAGTTCTTATAGATTTCCGTAACAAATCACTTCTATCATTTGTTTTACTCGTATTCGTCAAATACACATTTTTATTTTTTAACTTATCTTTTGTCTCATTAATATTTCCTAACATTTTACTTTCTGATTCATTAAATTCTTCTAAATATAAATTCATTTCCGTAATTTTTACTGGCCTTTCCGTCGTATTTAAAATAGACGTAATCGCTTTATTATTTGCATTAACTTTTGTTATGCTTTTACATAAATAAACACCTTCGAATATTTCTATCTCAGGCACAAGTCCTTCTCCAATCTCCGGATTTAGAACTTTAAATTCCACTAATGTCTCTGTACGAGCGTTAGCAATAGCAACTAATTTAGAATTTCCTTTTTCTTCATTTGAATACTTCATATCAAAATAAATCGGTACAGAAATATTTCCAATACATAACGTATTATTACCGTAATTAATTTTCGCATTCACGAGTCTCAAAAAATCGCTACCAATAAGTCCATCGTGATGGATATTTGTCGCACGAGGCAACAAATGCATCTTATGTGGTATACATTTTTCATTAAATTTCATATTTAATATAACCGTTCCTAAAGTCTGTACTGATTTTTCCGAATTTATTCCTTGAATGTTGCACGTTTCGTTTTCATTATACTTCATATTTCCATCTAACACCATAGGATTTATCACAGATATATCCGCGCCAGTGTCGATTAACAGTTTAACAATTTTATTTTTACTTTCTTTTAAATAAATTTGTACGTATGGGGTCACGCCATTAGAATTATTCAATACTTTGCCTGAAGGGAGTTCTAATTCTTCGTTTCGGCAAACAACGAAGAATTTTGACAGTTTAAATTTCCCGTGTTCTTATTTTCAATTAATTTTTTATATTTTATACAATCCTTTTTAAAATGTCCCGGTTTTTTACAAAAAAAACATGTTAATATATCATTATTTTTATAATAATTATTTTTATTATTATCAACTTGATTACTTTGATACGCTTTATTATTATGATTCCCCGAATTATTAAATTGGTTAGATTTTTTATTATTTTGTGAATTCACTTGATTAATACGTTTATCTTTATTATGATAACAGTTAGCAGAAACATGTCCTTTTTTATTACACGTAAAACAGAGCTTATTATTATTATTACGTTGCTGTGACGATAAATTAAAAATGTTTTCTTCGCTTACTGCGAATGCAGATGCTTCTTCAAAATTCTTAGGGTTTCTAGCCCTTAGAATTATACTGTATTGCGGTAAAATACCCAATAAAAACGCTTGCAATGCCATATCTTTAATCATAGCTATTTTTCCGATTATTTCTGAACTGTTCGATGTTTCAGATCGCGTAGTTCTCAACAAATTGGAATAACATTTTTCTATCCGTTGCGTGAAGTTAATAACTGATTCACTATTTAATTGTCTGCAAGACTGTAATTCTAAAAGATACTGTGCAAAACTTTTAGTTTCACAAAAATTTTCTTCTAGAAATTGTTTATAATCGTCCCATGTGGGTAAACTTCTACAAGAAGTAATTAAATCAGCTTTACCAGTCACTTGTGATTGAATAAATTTAAAAATTATATCTTTTTGTAATTTTGAAGCTAAATTCATTGCATAATCACATTTTTTTATAAATGAGCTAAGATCACAAGGATCCCCGTTAAATGTACTTATGAATTTACTTAAAAATTGTAACGAAATTTCATTTTCGACTGCCATGTTTAAAAATTGCAAATAAAAATATAGATAAACGATTTAAAAAAAAAGTGGATGACAATTAATAATGGATTCAAAACAATATAACTTACATATAGTATAAAATAATGAAGTTCATCATCTGTGGTGGAGGGGGAACGTCTACGAGAGTTCTTCCTTCTACTTGAATCTGCATGCAGGTCCAGCCAGATGGATGGGAATCTGCAGCCTCAAGTCCTCTTCTGCAGGTCCAATGGAGATATCCTCGAAAGGGTCTTCCGTCTTCTTCTGCAGGTCCACAGGGTCCAGTGAGTTGACAAGTTGTAGATTTCCAGGGGTAGCTTCCTTCTGTTTTCGGTCCTGAACCGGTAGAGATGGATACTCTTGGAGTTATTATTTAACTGCAACTCTTCTTTGATTCGTGATTTCGAAGATCGAGATTCTTTTTAATCGGTCAACTTAATAATTGCGGCTTAACCAGCTAGTTGAGATGAAACCGATATCGCACTTCTGACACCAAATTTTTAATGTTACGGTCTTCCAAAATGAAAATGCACGATCGACTGGATCTCGATGATTTATTATATAAATATACAATATGTGTGTTACAAGCTTTGTTTCCAAAATTAATGTGTGTGACAAATACAGCAAATTCCCTATTTATAAGCAGGAGTTATCAAGAAACATTAAGATAATATCCTGGACCTTGCTGCATTCAAAGTGCATAAGTTCTGTTGAGCTTTCAAAGTCCATATTCACAGCATGTTTACAGATAGATTAGGGGGAACAGGAAGTCCACACCAGATAAAGAGATGCTTAATTACATTTTTTGGGCCTGCTTACTAGTGGGCACATAACAACTAGAAAAGGGCTGACTGGTCAATGCAGTCTTTAGAAGTTTAGATTATAGTTATTATAGCATAAGTTTAGTCGTAAGTAGCTATAAATAGTTAATAATTGCGTTAAAATTCGACCTTAATCTAGGTAGTTCATTTTGTAAAAAAAAAAAAAAGTTATTATAATAATAATAAAATAAAATAAAATTATGAACACATAATGATGAAAAAAAATACAAATAAATAGATAAATATGTAAATAAATAACGGTGTGTGAGTACATGTGCACGTGAGAGTAAAAATATGTAACGAAATATGTGCTTTGGATTTGAGGGGCTGGAGTTTTAGGGGGGAGATGAGGAAAGTTGTATTAGATTTGATTTTGTGGAGCGGGAGAATTTCTTTTGTAGGGACATGGCGATATATATTTGATTAAAATATTGTGTTCAAAATTACCAGATTAGATTCTAATTGGAAACAATAAAAATAAAATGAAATAAATGGTTGTGATTTCACCAATACGAGGTTGATAAAGTCTTCGGATTCTAGGGGGGAGATAAAAGCATTGTCGCTTTATATAATTTGCAGTGACTTAGGATAATAAAAGGAGCGAAACGAAGAAAATATTTTACTCGTCAGATTCTTGCTAGAATCTAGGGAATAGAAGTGGCGGCAAAATTATTAGTTCGAATTGAAGGGGTCGGCATATCAAGGCGTAGGTACGCTAGTAGTTAAGACAGCAGAATAATGTACTGTCAAAGGACAATTATCATAGGTTAAATAACATAATAAAGTAACTTACTAGGAAAATTAACAAGGGTGGAACGAATTACCTGGAATTGAGGAAGCAACGGAAAACTATTCCTCTAGGGGGGAACTGTGATGGTATTGAACCATCGTAGTGAGAGATACGTGAATTCAAAGGTAATACGAAAATAAATTCAAATGACTAGAAAATATAACACCTAACCAAGTGGGGGTAGATCTAGCAGCGGGAAGCAGAGGAGATGCAGGGAGAGGGGTGAGTTTAGCTGGGAAGGGTAGTGGGCCAGGGAGAGAGGTAGTTCGGGGCAGTGAATTTTCAGACCTAGCGTCGAGAGGTCGCATTTAGTATTGAATCGGTTTTTGTGTCTTTTGTTCTGATTACCAAGAACTTCAATTTTATTTTGTATAAGTATAGTGGTACGAGGGTGCGGCATTTGCAGATTTAAAAATACTTTAGTCAATTCGGTGTCCAGAGCTGATCGACGGAAAGCTAAGTCTAGAATTAAGAATTTATATTTCAGGAAATTGGAACGTATGCGTTCGGCTTACTCCATGATTATACTATGCTTACGTTTATATATTACATACATGTACCTAAATATATATATATAATATATCGATACCTTTCCTATACCGCACGTAATATAGTTCACTAACCCTCGGGCCAACGCATCGCGCCCGAAACAGGTATTCACTAACTCATCGAATACTGAAATCTTAGTTATGGACATGTAGCGTTCTAACAAAATTTGCCATCTTCTATATAAATAAACATATAAACTTCGACCCATGCAAATTATGCTACATAAATATGGTTGACCGCTGATGAATGAAGACAGTTAGAGAAGTTGGGAAGCTCACTTCAAGAGCCCGCGCCATATACAGACTCCTATAGATAAGTAGGTGGAAGACCCTACTATCGCGTCTGCGGGAATTCTGTCGTGGGTGGGCTAATCTTCGAAAACCCCCGATAGGGTGATGGCCAGGTTCATGGGTTTGAATCCCCAGGTCCACTGATTAAGGGTTGGGAGGTAGATCTGCTGTGGAGCAGTGGAGAAAAATCATCAGTCTGACGAAAAGACTGTTTCCCCGCGATACTAACACTATTATATCCGAATCCCCTACAACTCCTTAATATATTATATTTTGACACTGAATTGTTATATAACCTGTGCCTTTCAGGAAGCTGTTCTTTATTGCATCATTATTACATTACGCTCTGATTTAAATTACTGTACATCGTATTTGTTCCAAATTGTTTGTGAATGTTTCTTCCAGGGCTGCCACATTTTCTAGAGATAATATTCTGTAAACTTAGAGATATTTTAGGTTGTTTGGTTTAGATGTTCCTAGGAAATATTGAGTGACATATAGTTTGATTACACGTGGGTTTGTCAGAATTGCTTAGAATATTCGGAAGGGTTAGGAACGATTAGCTTTAGAATGAAATTATCAGTATTCGCCAAATAAAAGGGCTTGGATTACATCGGTCATAACGAAGGGTCATACGGTATTATTTCTAGACGATCACGAAGGCCAACTCGCGTAAGATAAAACACCTGTAAGCTCCGTACAGGCGGGTGAAGAGGGAATGACTGGAGGAAGCTCCACCATTCGCGGATGAAGGTTAGGGGTTCCTCGCGGAGAGGAGACCGTCATCACAGTTAGGTGTCCTCGCGGATAGGTCAAATCCATCTCATTGGTGCCGTGACCAGGATGGGTCATCACAGTGATGATGACCAGGAAGGATGAAGGCTGGGTTACGAACGGGGACCAGCTCGATCCACCACATTTGGTGCCGTGACCAGGATGAACTACCATAGTAGTTGATGACTAGAGGAAGGTAAGGTTCCTCGTAGGTAGCTCATATCACCACACACTTTTGTAGGCTTGTCAATCAGTTTTATTGAGCTAGTGAATTGTATAGCATCACCAAAATCGCGATAGCTTTAAATAAAGATTAATAATTAACATTTACATAGTGTTTAAATAAAACTTCCATAAGTATAAAAATAATATACCTAATTAAAACTTTTTTAAACAGTAACATTAGTATAATAATTCAAGCAATAGTGTCAAAATGTTGGTTCCAGGTCATAGATAACTAATTATTACAAGTACATATCCTGATATAGCCCGCAACAATGGTTAAACTAGATATCTCACTATTTTAGTTGTTAAAAAATAATGAAGTCATTTTTGGTCAAGTTTATACATTTAGTGGCTCCCTTGACCTCTTAGCTATGTTTTTCAACCATAAACTACGTGTTAATTACTATCCTTCTGAAAGTAATGTCATGATTTGTGTAGCCAAAAACTTCAATTGCCATTATCTCAAAACTACGTATTTAGAGTTATCTAGTTCTAGAATTGAACCCACGATATGCTCGGCGTCAGTCTCCGAGATAGAATCAGAAATGAGGAGATTAGACGCCGAACAAAAATAACGGACATCATAGAACGACTAGCGAGCCTGAAGTGGCAATGAGTGAGGATAGATGGACCCAGAAGGTGGAGACCATGGGAGAATAGGAGAAGCGTCGGCAGGCCGCAAAAAAGGTGGGCCGACGGCATTGCTGCCGTGGGGGGGAAATGTGGCTACGGCTGGCAGGAGATAGAGACGAGTGGAAGGGAAGGGAGAAGGCCTATGTCCAGCAGTGGACCGATAAGGGCTGACGAAGAAGAAGAAGAAGATTTGTAACTACATTATTATATTATATTGAACAAGAACATGAGTTTGTTATTTTTGTATAGATTTAAAATGCGCCTAAAGTGGGACATTCAATCAATTAATTCACGAAATTAATTTAGAAAGATAAAACTCTTTTTATCTGGAAAAATACATTACCGTGACTGTCTACTATAATATTATAACACTAAAAGTCAGACGGGCTTGCCTTACTGGTTGACCCTAGGCACGCCACTGCTTCTAAGCCACCTCGGACACCTTGGTTATTTGTCAAATTAATTAATTTCTAGCTCTCGAATATCGCTATGATTAATACGCATGAAAACGTCAGTTTTCTAGAAGTTTTATTATATTTTATGGGAATTTGATAATGCCTTAGAAGGGCGAAACATGTCATTCCGTGGCTCTATCCCACTGCATTCCTCTTGGGCATGCTGGGGACCAATAGTTTACAGATAAGGAGGGATAGGTGCACACTTTTACCCATATCTTCAGACATATCAGGGGATTCTTATCTTGGAGGCTATCCATCTTTACGTTCCGGATGGTTATCTTCGACAGCGTCAGCACAGACTGTTTTATCTCCCAGCATGCAGAACCAACCTCCCCCTTGTGATGCCGGTGGGGAGAGCATACAAACTGCTGAACATGATCGCTTCGGAGATCGACGTCTTTCATATTCGTGAAAGTACGTTCAGAAGACAAATCCTTTTGACTTTAGAAAGTATCTTGTATTCCTAATGTCGAACCATCTCTCATGCGTTCCTGGTATTAACTAACTAACCAACCATCACGCCATTTCCCCGGAGGGGTAGGGAGAGAGGATGGATCGCCACAATGGCCTGTCCTGGCATACCTCTCGGGGTTCCTCTACATTCATACATCGTACCATGAACGCACGTCGATTATTCCGACTTCGAAAGTGGCCGCCTTCTAGTAATCGATTAATTTGGTCATGCCAGGTTTTCCTCGGTCGTCCTCGGCTTCTTTTCCCACTCACGCTTCTGCTTGTGTACAACTTTTCAACCATTCTACTCTCATCCATTCGTTCCATATGTCCGAACCATCTCAGGGATCCTTTTTTAATTTTATTCATGATGCAGTCATCTGCCTTACATTTCTTTCTTATTTCATCGTTCGGTATTCTATCATACAACGTTTTTTCATTTCGATCTCATTTCTACGGCGTTTATCCTGCTTCCATCTTTCTTTTGCCAGCTCCAAGCTTCACTTCCATACACGCGGGTCGGCACTAGAACTCCATTGTGCACTGCCATCTTTGCTTCTGTGGATATATCTATTTGCAGTAATGACTTTACAATATAATAATGAATTAGATATACAGCCAC
>JAHDVF020000410.1:0-173412 GCA_022606425.2 Lepidostoma basale | reverse complement strand
GATAAAAGACAAACACGTATGTTTCAATTTTCTGAAAATAAGATTTTTTAAAACTACACGTAGCTTTCGAAGTTCAGCTCTGGTACCACTAATATGTTGTTATGAATTTATTATTAATCCGAGAAATCTGTGAGGTCGAAGATGTGGTCAGATGGGGACGTCAAAGACGGCAATACTGGCATCAACACGTAGAAAGGATGAGCTCAAATAGAATACCACACATAGCTCTCCATGGAACGCCAAATGGACAACGCCGACCAGGAAGACCCCCGAAACGGTGGAGAGAAAGCTGGAGTTTAGCGTCTCAAGAGGACCCGCCTGAAATAACAGACTCCTGAGTCTACCAAAAGTAAAGAAGAAGAAGAAGAAGAAGAAGAAGAATTTATTATTACTTTAGTTTATGTTTGTTTCAATTAGTGAAAGCGGCAACCTTCGTACTAAAACACTTTTACTTCCAAAATACTCAAAATAACACCTTTCAATATAAATATTATTAATTTCAAAACTGATTTTAAAAGACACGGAACGACCCACCTTCTCCTGTGGAGCAAAACTAACTGTCACCATTGGATGTTACCAATATTTGTAGACAAATACTGGATTTTACCCATTGCGGGTTAATCATTTTTAAGGGTAAATGAATTACAATTTTTTTTTACCCGCAATGGGTAAAATCCAGTATTTGTCTACAAATATTGGTAACATTCAAGAAAAACCAAAAACTGGTCCAAGTTTAAAAAAGTATAAAAATTGGAAAAGTATTCTCCTGGCGTTGTCTAGTAAATGTAACCTTTCACATTGCATTAATAAAGATTTTCTGCTTAATGCTTACACCGTTTCTAAATAGATGGCGCTAGAGTAGATTGAACTAAAAACATGTGAAGTGCGGTGCAACATAGTAGCATACGAGTATATACAACTTCCAAACATTTGTCAGGCGTGGTGGTCGTAAGAAGGGCGGAATGGGGAATGTTATATGGGGCGGAATGGGGAATCCCTGATCCGCCAGTCCCAGTGTCCTCCCTTAAATAATCTACCCCTCTCCACACCCCCTTGCCCCAACGTTCTTCTAGGCTTAAACTCGGTCCGGTCATCAAAAGGTCTTATTTAGGAAACTTAACTATTAGCGCTCTTCGCTCTTGATCACTTCCTTTTTCTAATCTAAATCTGAACATCCCCGTCGAGTATCCTGAGATATATTTGAAATATGTTTGTCTTTGAAACGGCTCCACATCATCACAAATTTGTGTTATGGATTCATATTTGAATAAATTTAACTACACTTCGTATTTTTACAATACTTTGTTACACTTTTTTATACATGTTTCAGAAGTGACCTAACCTTTTTCAATCTACAAATCTTAACAATACAATAAAACAGGATATCACTTATATACTAAAAAGGGGTGGAATTATGTATTAAAGTGGAGTGGGTTTAATTAGGATTGAGGAGGGGTGAGGGATAACGGGAACATTTCGAACATGGGATTTGAATTTCATTGATTTTAGCCCTTAGCCCCCCCCCCCCTAGTATAAAAAATATCTGTTTTATTGTATTGGTAAAATTTGTACATCGATAAAGGTTGGGTCACAACCGAAACATGCCTGTAAAAAGTGAAGTAAAGTATTGCAGAAATACGAAGTGTAATTATATTTACTCAACTATAATTGTATATTAAATCAAGGATTAATTGTATCTCAATAGAGACGAAGATGCAAATTGGGAACAGAATATGGTAGTCGAGGTGTTTACAAGACTTATGACCTGTCATTGGTTGGGTTAAGCGCACGCTTTATGTAATATGATTGACGACCTTCGTGGCAGAGTGGTTGCGAGCTCTGACTTCTATTCCGAAGGTCCCGGGTTCGATTCCCGGCGATGGCAGTGTGATTGTCACACTGTCTTTGGTCTGGCGTAGAATTCACGTGACAATAAAATGGCGATAGATTGGCTACCTATCACATGTCACGAGAATCAATATATCAGCTTAAAAACAAATTGTATACTGTAATTAGGTTCAAGCAATCTGTTGTATACGTAAAAAAAAAATACAACACTCCCCATTCCACCCTTCTTACGACCACCATGTCTGACAAATTTTTGGACCAATTTTAATCCAATCTTCATAGATGGCACTAGTATGTAGATTGAAATATAACATGTGAAGTGTTGTGTTACACAGTAGCATATATACAACTTCCAAAAATTTGTCAGACATGGTGGTCGTAGGAAGGGTGGAATGGGGAATGTTGTATTACATAAAGCGTGCGCTTAATCCAACCAATGACAGGTCATAAGTCCTGTAAACACCTCAACTACCATATTATGTTCCCAATTTGTATCCTTGTCTCTATTGAGATACAATTAATCCTTGAAATGATAACCCGCAATGGGCAAAATCTAGTATTCGTCTACAAGTATTTGTATACATTCAAACAAATGTTGTAAATTAAATCTTTCGTATATTTTGTAATATGGTTGTTAAGTGGTATTTAATAGGATTCATTACCCTTCGGTGAGTAAACAGTTGTTCTATTATCACGAGTGACTAATCATGCGAAGAAACACCCGAAGATTATGTATCGTAATTGTTTGCCCACGGCAACCGTATTATTCCTATTTTATTTTAAAAGGATACCAAACTAGCACAATAAATTTCGAAATATTGGTATTAAATAGTTATTTTCACTAAAAAAAAAATCCTGAAAAGTTTTGTTGTTAAAAAAAATATATGTATATTTTTAATTTTTAATTTATTATTTATTTTAGGATAACAAACAGAGAATAAGTATATATATAAAAATACACAAAGGAGTACTCAAATAATTACATGTTACCACAAATATAAATGAATGAACAGAGTTAACACTATAGACTTAGGAAACGAGGTTTAACTAAACTAAAATCAAGATAAAGCTAACTAAGGTAATAGTATAAAAATTAACAAAACGATAATAATAATAATACAAGTAAAGGAATATAACATTACAGCACTATACACATCTAAAAGTTGCTGTAAATTTTTTTTAAAAATCATAAGCGTTTAGGTGAAAAACATCGATTGCATTAAAATATTTGTTATAAGTGTCGCATATCCGGTACGTTGCCGCGCTCTGAGCGTAATTGGTGCGATTAGCAGGAAGGTGGAATACTTGGCTCGCGATGTGTCTTGTGCGAAACATAGGGGTAATAATGGTCAATTTGATAAGAAGTTAGGAGTTATCAATTCTGAAGTGTATGATTTTGTGAAGAAGTTTGTTTGTTTGTCTATCTTCGAGAGAGTCTAAGAGATATAATTAATCCTCAAAGATTTAATTCTAAGAACATTATATTTTCGCATGAGATTCATCGGAACTAAAAGTGGAATAAATCTGAACGTTAATGAAAACCTTTTTTTTATCCGGTCATTATTTGGGTGAACGTAAGGTATACACATTTATTAAAAATGTTATCTTGATGATAACGAATTTCACTTCAAAATATGACATGATAAAATATTTCAATAATTTTTACACAAGTTAAAAAACATGTTAAAATATTTTGACTGACAGTGAATACTGTCGTAGCACTGTCGTGGAGTCTTACAGATAGATGCAATCTGATCTTTAACCCGACAAAGGCAGAATCCTTTTGACATAATGGGTCTAAGGATTTTCCACTCAGTTGGATTAAGCCTTTCTGTCTTCACAATATTATCTTGGGTCTGTTTGGCTCCAAGGAAATTAGACCTAGTTACTAGTCAATCGGAGTGTACATTTCACGACTGAAATTCACCCTTCTTTTCTTACGCAATTAAAGAAATTTAAATGCAAATTGTGATCGGTCTTATTGTTTCGTGGTTTTCAAATTTATTAATTTTAATTTTACACAAATGAGACATAAACTTACAACATGTAGGTGACTCATTTGGACATAATTAGTTTAACAAAGATTATGATTAATTTATTGAAAATTAAGGCATTAACACTGTGGAATTCCATTGTAATATACATGGGAAATTGAAAAAAAAACGTTGTTTATTATCCACTAAAATATTAAATGCGTTTTCATAAGTCTCTCATTGTTTAGTTTTTTGTTATATATTTACAACTGAAGATTATAATTAAAAGATGAAATTTTACCTTTCACGTAATCAATTATTGATATTCTTGCATTGTTTGTTGAGATGAAAAAGTGATTTGATTCGATTTGATTAAGCCGTCCATTCAGGCTAAAACGAGGACCGTCATCGAAATAAAACTCTTAGCGCTCGTCGCTCTCCCCTTATTCAAATACTTTACGATCCCCTAAATCTTATCATCCCCTCGCGTGTCCCGAGATATATTTTAAACATGTATGTCTTTTGTAACGATTTTATATCATCACACGTCTTAAGTTTATTAAAACATATATGTTTGTTAAATGTGATACTTAAATTTTCCTCTTCTTTTCCAGATATTTATTAAATGATAGTTTAAAAATATATATATTTAATAAATTTTTGAGACCGGTAGTTACCTACGGCTGTGAGACATGGTCTGCAGGCTGGCAGTTTTTGGGAGGAAATTTCTGAGAAAAAAATTGAACCCACGCTGTAGGATGGGACTTACAGAATCAAAAGAAACCTTGAACTTGAAGTACTGATTAACCAGGAAACAGTAGTGAGATTCTCTAAGTCTCAACGCCTACGGTGGGCTGGCCATGTAGAAAGAGAGAATCCCTCAGATTGCTTGAAGCTTCAGTGAGACATTCAAAGCATAACCCAATGGAGTAAACGTAACAAATTATTCTTCAACGTCTCCAAGTGCTTTGTTATGTCATACACACGAGCATCGAAAACATTATACTTTTGCTGTCTTATAGATGGGGTACAGCTTGAAAGAGCTTCTACATCCAGAGATCTTGGTGTTCTGTTCGATGCTCAATTATCGTTCGATCTTCACATAGTTGCTCTATGTAATAGTTCCAATAAATGCTTGGATTTGTTTTTAGGATTGCCAAGATATTTTCGAACACTCAGGTACTTCGGGTGTTGTATGATTCCCTGGTAAGAAGTGGGCTGGAATATAGTTCCATTATTTGGTCACCGCCTGGGATCCGATATTCTCTGATGGTGGAGCAAGTGCAGAATTTTTTTTTTGCGCTTTCTTTAGCCCCATTCCTTTTGAATGTATACAAATACTTGTAGACGAATACTGGATTTTACCCATTAATAATAATAATAATAATAATATGCTAACTTTTAAAGCGCCGTTTTTGTGATGTAATCACCTCAAGGGCGCATTAAGACGTTGCGGGTTATCAATTCAAAAATTAATTGTATCTCAATGGAGACGAAGATGAAAATTGGAAACAGAATATGGTTGATCGAGGTGTTTACTGGACCTGTATAAAACATTCCCCATTCCATTCTAAAAAAAATTCAAACATGGTGGTCATAAGAAAAAAAAAATGTGGAATGGGGAATGTTGTATTACATGAGGCGTGCGCTTAACCCAACCAATGACAGGTCATAAGTCCTGTAAACACCTCGATCAACCATATTCTGTTTCCAATTTGCATCTTCGTCTCTATTGAGATACAATTAATTCTTGAATGTTAATTCCGTTAAATTGGTCTATAATTTTCGTGGTAATGTCAGTTTTCTTCAATATTGAAGATTTCTTCCTAGATATGAAGCTCAGCATGTACATATATTGTCAACATAAAATATAATACACCTTCTTTATCCACCTTTTTATGTCATTGTGAATAGACTACGAGGTCTGTTCAAAAAGTATCGCGAATTTAATATTTTTTCAAAAAGTATTTATTTATTCATGAATATCAATTTTGTCCCCTTCAAAGTAATTCCCCTCGGATATAATACATTTATGCCAACGTTTGTTCCAATCCTCGAAGCACTTAAAAAAATCATTTTTTGTGATCTTGTTCAGCTCCTCCTTCGATGCCGTCTTTATCTCCTCAATCGTGGCGTAGCGTCGTCCTTTCATGGGCCTCTTCAGTTTTGGAAACAGGAAAAAGTCACAGAGGGCCAGGTCTGGGGAATACGGTGGCTGCGGCACCATTACTGTGTTGTATGTATTTACTAAGAACATTATATACTGTCTTTGTGTACCTATGTACATCAAATAAAAGGAATCGGCTCATTATCACTTGTTCTCTTTTCACACATTAAGCGCCAAGAGAAACACTTTGTTCGCAGATAATTGCTCGATTTAGTCATTTCACGGTAGAATCAAAAAGAGAATGACAAAGAAAAGTAAGTTCACAAAATTTCAACACACTTTCAAAACGAAAAGTTTTTATATATATATCGCACGCTTAATAGTAAACTGACCGATTATGGTTAAGGTCATAATTGAGTTATCATCAGACAGAGGCTTGTGTTAACGCTATCCATCTATTTTTCACAATGTTAACGCTATCCATTCGTACGTACGATAATCTTTCACAATGTTAACGCTATCCATTCATACGTGTTTTTGTTAAAACACCGACTCATGTCAGATTAAGCAAAACTTGATTTTTTGAGTTAAGCCAGTGTTTTATTAAGCGTGCGATATGTACAATATATATTTGTAAGTACGCCTCAAAAATGCTTTGAATGAATAACATTATTGTCTAATGGTGATGGCTGTTCACAATGGAGTTCTGGTCCCAACCCTTATGTATGGAAGCGAAGCATGGAACTGGCAGAAGAAAGATGAGAGCAGAATAAATGCGGTAGAGATGAGGCCCTTAAGACGTATGTATGGTAGAACGATGTACGACAGAATCTCAAATGCTGATATTACAAAGGAATATAGAGCAAAACAAGGTATTGTGAACAAAATTATGAAAGGATCGCTGCGTTGGTTCGGACATATGGAGCGCATGGGTGAAGAAAGAATGGTTAAAAAAGTACGCGTTAACGATTTAAATGGAGCACGGAGTCGAGGTAGACCGAGGAAAACTTGGCATGACCAAATTAATAAAATGTTAAAGGTTGCTCATTTTAGAAGCCGGAAGAATCGACGTGCGTGTATGACTCGGTGTATGAATGTGGAGGAAACTAGAGAGTTATGTCAGGATAGAGTAGTGTGGCTGTCCATTCGCTCTGTCTACCCCTGAGGGAAAACGGAGTGATGGTTTGGTGTTGTTGCCTAGTGTTGAAAAAAACATTAAATTTATTTAACTCGTATGTTTAACAATATAGTGTTTTAATTTACAGTGGATTTCATTATTATTATCATTTTGTTGAAAAGCTCTTAACATCTTACAGCGCGAGCCAAATCGATGTAAAGGGCGTAACAAAAAGGACATCAAAGAAAATACACATAGAACCAAATGAATAGAAATATGACGGTTATTTCCTTGTTGCCCTTATCGTAAGGGTATTCACAAATTGGGTATAATTGTATTTAAAGATTTATGTCTCTTTTGCCATCCCATTTAAAAGACGAATCGCTTTCAATACAGGAGAACTTCAAAGGGCCTGTCGATGCCAGCCTTCCTTTCGAAACCGGTCGCTGTCGAAATAAAGACAAAAGTGGAAGAGACTTCATATAAAGCACTCACTTTGTGGTTAGACATTTAAAAAAAATTACATAAATGAAACAACTTTGTTGTCCACGGTAGGGTTATTTATTATATTGATGCCAACTCATTTTGCTTGGACCCAAGCTTCATCAGGGCAGTATAACAACTTTGTTGAGTTGAGAGTTCAACTGAGTTGTTATATTGCCCTGATGAAGCTTGGGTCTAAGCGAAACTAGTTCGCATCAATATAATAACCCTATCGTGGTTAAATACAAAGTTGTTTTAATAACATAATTTTTTTTACGTTTTATTTAATAATTGTGATTATACGAGTTTTTTATTCGGGAAAAAATGTTTGACGTTTCCCAGAGATAATGTCTGGGAAACGATTTTTAAGGGTGAGTGGATTGGGAATGATAGAGGTGAAGTTAATTTTTCGGTTAGCTTGTTACATAAGTAGCAAACGTTACCACCTTATCAAGGAAAATGGCAGTATATGCCTCAAATGTGGATACTCAAAATAAAATCAGTTTTTATGAAAATTGTTCTCACCCCTTATATATTTTAAATTTAATCTGCCTTCTTCTTCTTCTTTCGTTGCCGTGTCAGGTCCCCTCAACGTTGGCGATCACTGCAGCAAAGGCATCTCTATCCTGCGCCACTTGGAACAGGTTCTGAACTCTTGTTATTCCTGTCCACTCTTTGATGTTCCGCAGCCAGGACAGCTGCCTTCTACTAACTCCCCGACGTCCCTCCACTATACCCATTAATATCAGTTGAAATAGGTGGTATTTTTCTCCCCTTAGCACATGACCCAAATATATAAAAATGAATCTGCCTGATGCAGGAAAATTATTCGTTCGATATTTTCAAAACACATAAAAGAGTGTATTTTCAGATCTTTGAATGTTTACGCACCTTTTTTCGAAAAATTTCTAAATAAAAATGATTTTAAATATTATTTGAAAGCACGTATACTTCTTGATCTTCTTCTTTTGAGCGAATTTTTCTCCACTCCTGGATATTGACTACTTCTAAACTTCTCCAGCATTGTTATCTTGGGTTTATTGTTGCCACCTTCTACCCGCAAGTTGGATAATATCACCAGTCCACCTAAGTGAAGTCTACGTATGCACAAGGGGAGGGTAGGACATAGAAAATTGACTTCGGGATGGGATTTTCAGGATCGTAGAACCCCCAAAGAGTCATCCAGCCACCAAATTTCTAGAAAATAGGCTATAAATTTATCACCGTATATTTTAGAAACTTACAGGGGTAGGCGCTCGAAGTGTTACCAAATTCAGGCTGCTGTAGTAACCAAACGGCTAACGACAGTGGCTCATATTTTGACGCGTGTTAGTTTGTTATATTGTTAACAATTCTACGGAAGCATATTGTTTTACGTCACAGTTAAAAGAAGTAATCGAAATAGAATTCAAACTCAACAGTGTTATTGCTCTGTATTTGGCTTGAAAATTGCAACCAGCCATTGTTAATGAGCTACGACATTTACATGTGAACAAAATGTTTATGTATCGGGCCATTTCACGTTACAATGATACTGGTAGCATAAAAAAACGCCATGGAAGTGGACATCCAAAAACTGCAACATCGACAGAAATGGTTCGAAAGGTGGAGGCCAGAATTCAACGTAATCGAAGACAAAGCGCACTTCAATTGACGAAAAATCTCAATGTGTCTGCTCATAGCATGGGATACATATTAAAAAATGAACTACAATTAAAGCCCTACAACATATAAAAAGTGCAAGATTTAACGTTTGCACAAAAGGCAGTTTACCTAGCAAGAGCAAAGGTGTTAAAACACTTGCGCGTTGGTGGCGAGCTAAAAAATTTGGTCTTTTCTGATGAATTTTTTTTTACGGTTCAGCAATATGTAACCAAACAAAACTATCGTGTAAGGTTACAGTGCAAATCGAGAGACAAATTGGACCCTCGAATTGCTCGGCAAAAGCAAGCACCTGCATCAGTAATTGTTTGGGCCGCGGTAACTGCCACAGGACTCTCACCACTTGTTTTCATTGAACAGGGCGTAAAGGTAAATCAACAAATCTACCATGAAAAGATTTTAAATGATGCGTTGTTATCTTGGGCACGTAAAAAAATCAGTAGAAACCATTGGACGTTTCAACAAGACTCGGCGCCATCCCATAAAGCCCGTGAAACCCAACGTTTTTTACAAGAAAAAGTTCCCAGCTTCATTTCATCACAACAGTAGCTTCCATATTCCCCGGACTAAAACCCAATGAACTTTTCCATATGGTCCATTCTAGAGCCCAAAGTATCAGCTAAAAAACATGAGACGGTCGACGCCTTAAAGATTGCTCTTCGCCGAGAGTGGGACAAAATACCATCAGCCCACATTCGTGCAGCGTGTAAAGACACTGTCAAGACAAAGAGCATGCTCAGGATAACCGAGATGAAAACACTCCGCGCTATAGCTAGCAAAACCCTACGTGATCGAGTTAGGAACACAGCAATCCGAGAAATCTGCGAGGTCGAAGATGTGGTCAGATGAGGACGTCAAAGACGGCGATACTGGCATCAACATGTAGAAAGAATGAGTTCAAATAGACTACCATACATACGAGTAGCTCTCCATGGAACGCCAAACGGACAATGCCGACCAGGAAGAGCCCCGAAACGGTGGAGAGAAAGCTGGGGTTCAGCGTCTCAAGAGGACCCACCTGAAATAGTAGACTCCTGAGTCTACCAATAGTGAAGAAGAAGAAGACATTAAAATAAAACTTCTAGAAAAAGACGTATTCATTCGTATTATCAGAACCAATCTGCCTCTGGTGACACCGGTGGGAAGAGCAATTAGTCTGCTGAACGCGGTCTCCTCGGAGATCGACGTCTTTCATGTTAGCGAAGGTACGTTCAGGGGGCAAATACTATTGACTTTAAAAAGTATCTTGTCTTCCTAATGTCGAACCATCTCTAATGCGTTCCTGGTACTTTGTTGTATTTCTATAATATTTTACCTGTACTTAATAGATGCCTTAAACATTTTCCTGTTTGTAATGTCTTTTGAGTTAATAAACTGATTTGATTTGATTTGATTATCATGTTTATATTAAAATGTAATTAATTATTTTTAGACGTATTTAAGTTGAATACTAATTCCGTCAAAGGAAAAAGGAAACAAACATTATTTACGTAATAAAAAATTGATGACTGAATTTTTTTAAATATAATTTCTACCAAATTATACGGTTTGTGGCGACATTAAAAAGACTTTTCTTTTCAAGTGAGTGAAGTAAAATAAATTATTAGGGTGGATATAAACTAGACCATTCACCCTATCTCGAAGTATAGAATTCAATTCGATATATTTTTAATGGAAAAACGAATTTCATTCGTGAACGATAGAAAATTTCAAATTGGGATTAATCTTATAGAGATGGATATTTTATTATAGTCTAAGAGTTATAGTTCAGATAAGTGTCATCCATCATCACATTATCTTTCTTATTGGCGTTGACATTTCAGATATCCAATTAAGAGACCCTTATTCTACTGGGTTCTCAATGCCCCCAAGCGGGGAGTTGAAGCCTTCCACGGGGGCGACGTAATAGGAGCGTTATTGCAGTCAAGGGGGTGACCAAGATGTAAATGTTTAATTAATATGAATAGAAACGACTGTCTTCTAGAAATTTTATTAAATTTTAGATGGAATAACACGTTTCGCCCATCTTAGGCAATATCAAAAATAATATCATTTGATAATACCTTATAATTTATTTAATATGGAGTTTAGCATCATAGCTTCGAAGAGATGGACATCTAATTACCCATTTCTTTAGATTAATTAGGGGATACTTCGAGAACTCGGCCGTACTGGAGGGTGTTTGGCTTTTTGTCCCCGATAGATATCTCCGACAGCGACAGCACAGATTGTTTTACCTACCGGCCGCCAGAACCAATCTGCCTCTGGTGACACCGGTGGGAAGATCAATTAGTCTGCTGAACGCGGTCTCCTCGTCGATCGTCTTTCATGTTAGTGAAAGTACGTTCAGAAGGCAAATACTCTTAATTCTAGAGAATATCCTCTCTTGCTAATGTTGAACCATCTCTTATGCGTTTCTGGTAGTATACTATATACTCGTATAATATATTATTTTACCTCTTCTCAATAGATGCCTTCAAAATAAATTTTGTAATGTCTGTTGATGAAATAAACTGATTTGATTTGATTTGATCATAGCGTGTTTCAACGATAAAGGATCTTGGTATTGTCTATGAAAGTAGGCGGACTTTCCATGCTCAAATCGAGAGAATATGTGGAGTTGCACTGGAAATGTTGGGATTTATTCTCCGAACTGGTAGAGTTTTCAGGAATCTCTATGTTTTGCGAATTTTGTATAACTCATTGGTCCGGAACCGGCTCGAAGGTGGTTCGGTGATATGGAGTCCCCACGAGGCGAGATACTCGCTCATGTTAAAGAGGGTTCAGAAGAGATTTCTGTGATATCTCTACGTGAGGGAGTTTGGTAGCTATCCGTGGCTTTATCCCACTGCATTCCTCTTCGGAATGCTGGGGACCAATAGTTTACAGATAAGGAGGGATGGGTGCATACTTACCCATTTCTTCAGACTTATTTATTTATTTATTTTATTTATTTATTTATTGATCATTTACCAAGTACATGGTTTTAATACCTCCCAACTGGGGTAACCCGTTCTAGGGAGGCATTCCTAGTACTCTATATAATTTCAATATATAATATAATTTACAAACTTAGGGAGCAGTTAAGGGGAGCAACACATATCCTAAAGTGTATAACTTAAAATTAATTGACTTATATATTATATAACACTATTTAAACACTACATTGTCTTATATAACACTATTTAAACTATTTACTTATTTTTAAAAATTATACTACAGTCAAGCCGTCCTTTTTTTAATGTCTCCGTAGTTACATGTTTTTGTAATTGTGCATTGTCATTTTTTGTGGGTCGTTTATAGTTTTGTTAATTATGTTATAGAGTTTGGGTCCAAGATAGTAGAAATGTGTTTGCGCATAAGAAGTTTTAGTTTTTGGTACAAAATGGTTATGTTTGTTGCGTGTGTTGTATGTTTGTTGTCCTTTTAAGTGTCTGTCGGTGTCCTTGTGGTAGTGCACGACTTAATTTCTTATATATAATTGTATTATGTCCGATACTTGAAATTCATCGTATGGTTGTCCTGAGGGGAATCGATATGGTTTTTTGTTAATGACTCTAATTATTGTCTTTTGGGCTACAATGACTGGGTTTAGTGTAGTTATTGTAGTTCCTCCCCATCCTATTAAACCGTAGTTTAGGATGGATTGGACGAATGTCCTCAAAAGATGTCTTAAACTATAATAAATGTTGTCTTTTGAGAAAATAAACTGATTTGATTTGATCATTGTCCAAGAAACAATGAATGTAAATGTATAAGAAATTAATAACAAAACACTATTTAATTTCTAAATATTTTATCTATCTATCTAAAAATAAGAGAATCGGGAAAACGTAAACCTATTTAGGAATAGTATTGTCGGTGACAAGTATTTGCAAATTGGTCAGCAATGACACGATTATCTCCTTTACAAATAAATGTACAAATAAAGTACAGATAATGTGCAATCATTTTATAATTTTTGGCAAAACCGTTATAGGAGAGAGGGGGTTCGAATTTTCATCTCATTTAAAGGGGGTGGTTGTCCAGAAATGATAAATATTATAAATATAAATAAATATGAGATCATAATTTATCCGCATTTAAAAGGGGGGAATTTACTTTTCTTTATTATGTTGAGTCGGAGAAATCGACGAGCGTGCATGATACGATATATGAATTTTGAAGAAGCGAGAGAAGTATCATTTTAATTTGTAATTTCGTTAACTTCATGGCCCATGTATGTATAATGAATAAAATATAATACGATTGTATTATATCTCATGACAATACAATATAATGTGTGAGGACAAAATGTATGAATTCAAAATAAATATTTGAAATGAACAAAATATTTAGTCATGGTTTCAGGAAAACGTCACCTTTTCTAAATGATCTTTTTTACTGTGAAGAGGAGTGGGAAAGATGTTTGATTTGAAAGGGTTTTAAACAGGTTTAGAATGGAACGGTGAGAAAAATGATATCAATGAAATTTTTAATTTAATATTTAGCGAGAAAAACGAATTTCTATGTTACGCACAAAAACGATACCTTTATATAATAAATCAAATCAGTTTATTTACTCAAAAGACATTACAAACAGCATAAATGTTTAAGGCGTCTATTGAGTACAGGTAAGATATTATACACATACAACATAAAACCAGGAACGCATTATTGATGGTTTGACATTAGGACGATAAGATACTTTCCAAAGACAAGAGTATTTGTCCCCTGAACGTACTTTCACTAACATGAAAGACGTCCGGTCCGCGGAGACCGCGTTCAGCAGACTAATTGCTCTTCCCACCGGTGTCACCAGAGGCAGATTGGTTCTGGCGGCCGGTAGGTAAAACAATCTGTGTTGTCGCTGTCGGAGATATCTATTGGGGACAAAAAGCCGAACATCATCCAGTACCGCCGAGTTCTCGAAGTATCCCCTAATTAATCTGAAGAAATGGGTTATTAGATGTCCATCTCTTCGAAGCTGTAGAGAATTGGTTCGGAGCATTCACAAAAGAAATGCCGTGGGATATAGCCACGGATAACTACCATACTCCCTCATGTAGAGATACCTCAGAATTTTTTTCTGAACCCTCTCCAGCATAACGGAATATCTCGCTTCGTGAGGACTCCATATCACAGAACCACTTTCGAGTCTGCTCCAAACCAATGCGTTGTATAGGTCTCTGAGCATATTGGGATCTCTGAAAACTCTTCCGGTCCGGACGATGAACCCCAACATCCTTAGTGCAATGTCACAAATCCTCTCGATATGTGCACGAAAAGTCAGCCTACTCTCATAGATGATTCCGAGATCTCTCATTGTAGATACATGTGTATTATTATGCATAAATGTCATTTCATAAAGATTTGTATTATTATCCAACAATTTGTATTGTATTGTTTACCAGATATAGAACCTTTTGATGTGAGTATCGCTTGCCAACCAACGAGAGGAGAGCCATGGAGGCTGTTTAAATCGTGGGGCGATATCGTGATTGAGTACACACTATTGACGAACCGTTCACATTGTATTCCCGCCTTTTTTCAGATATTCCGCATTTTCTCTCTATATTCTATTGTTTTATTATTCTCCCTATGGCACAAGCGAAAAAAAGAATAATATTCACCCTCTTTAGTAACACTTGGCTACTATATTCTGCCTAGGTGCCGTCACGTATTTCTCTTCTTTCTATGCTATGTAACGAAATATGTTATCGAAAAGACTGGCGTCACTTACAAAAGATTTTGCAGGAAATATAAGTCGACTCACACAAAAAGTATTTAACGTACTCTAAAACATTTACCAAAAAAAATACTCAGTTTTTATCCACCAGGAATGAATAAACGAATAAAACACTTTTTAGGGATTTCTTGAATTTAATGTCATTTTCCTAATACTCGTACTAAATAATAACGGATTTTTTTTTTAAGGATTAATTGTATCTCAATAGAGACGATGATGTAAATGATTTGGAAACAGAATATTTTAGTCGAGGCGTTTACAGGACTTATGACCTGTCATTGGTTGGGTTAAGCGATCACTTTATGTTTAACAACATTCTCCATTCCGCCCTTCTTACGACACCACGTCTGACAAATTTTTGGAACTTGTATATATGTTAATATTTTTTAATAAATTTACTACTAACATGGCCATTAAGAGTAAGATAAGAATCTATAAAGCATGCGTAAGACCAATAATAACATATGGCGTCGAAGCAAGGACGGACACAGTAAGGACCAAACAAGTTTTGAGGACTTCCGAAATGAAGACGCTGAGGACGATAGCAGGCAAGACACTGAGGGATCGCGTGAGGAACACCAGAATAAGAGGGATGTGTGAGGTTGAGGATATTATAAGATGGAGCAGACAGCGAAAAAGGGACTGGTACGGTCATGTTCAAAGAATGGACTCCACCAGACTCCCCTATATTGCGTTGCATAACCAACCTCGGACTCGTCCTCGTGGAAGACATCCTAAAATATGGACAGCTGGGAATCTACCTCACAGGAGGAGCAACTCTCTGGAGAACAGACCACATAGGTCTATAATAAGGAAGAAAAAGAAGAAGAAGACTATTGGTATGGACATCTACACTAATGCCATCTATTAAGATAATACCAAACCAATGACAGGTCATAAGTCCTGTAAACGCCTCGACTACCATATTCTGTTTCCAAATAATTTACATCTTCTTCTCTATTGATATACAATTAATCCTTAAAAATGGATAAAAATCAAGGGGTAAAAATCAAGTATTTGTATACAAGAAAAAACAAATTCTAGAAAAGTTATTCTTTGCTACGGATTCACAACGCTAAAAACACGGTTGTGAAAACAAGCTTTATTAATTAATTAATAAGAATGAAAACGTCTGCTTTCTAGAAGTTATATTATACTCGTAGTTATGGGAATGACATGTTTTGCCTGCGTAAGCCATTATCAAATATGACAGAAATTAATTAATACGTCGCGGGGGAATGATGAAAACGGAGATTTTATCAAATCTCTAAGGTATATGATTAATTCACGGAAGATGTTAAAATTACAACTTTGTGGGGTGATTTCCCTTAAGAAAGTTAGCGATTTTATTAAATCCCTTAACTGATTTAGTGAAAAGATAAAATAAACTACCTAACCTTACATAAGCCTAAAAAATAAATTGGTGCTTAAGCTGATATTTAAATAAATAAAAATATATAAAAAAGTTTAAACCACAACACAAGGTGAAGGCGAATGTTACATTAAATACTATAAAGATATCTCTCGATCGAATAAAAAGTATTCAAAAATTATCCTATCATAAATTTATTTTGGGGAAGGGTAAGCTTTACTGTAAATTACGAGTTATTATGAAGTTAACGAAAAGCTTAAAGCATTATTAATTTTAGTTCGTTTTCATAAATACGTTTTAAGTAGAGGTAAAATGAGACAATTGGGTAATGGAAAATTATACGAAATTCTGTGAGTCCACTAACCACGGCATGGAAAACATTCCATAGATAACAAATACATTGAAACATTATCGTAATGTAGTGTATAAATATATTGTATAAAACCATTTAATGTAAAGCTCGATAACAGAAGAGGAATTCTTCAATTATTTCGCGCGACTGACGATAGAAAGGCTTTCTGCCACGCGATAGTAAACGCCCAGAGGATTTAACAAGAAGAATACGAGTATATACATAGAAATAAAATACAATGGTTTGATTTTTTTTATTTCAATTATTACATACGAGTATATAGGGACAACCTAGGGTACCCTTGAAATATTTTATTTCAATAATATTTCTTAAATAATGGTAAATAATCTCTTCAGTACGCCTAATTTAAATATTTATAGTGCTTAAATACTAACTTATATTTCAATGACAAAGATAGCAGTGTTCCTATTGGTCCATAATTGGAGCTTTCTGCTTTCGTGCAGAAAATTTGTCTCAACGCGTCTCTCTAAGAGTTTCCTTGCCTCCGGGTAAATTGCTTTTCGTATTCACTGTCTGTTCTGTTATATGGGTGTGAGACATGGACATTAAAAGTAAATACAATGAACCGGTTAGAGGCATTTGAAATGTGGCTTCACCGAAGAATGTTCAGGATCCCATGGACAGACAGAGTGACGAACACAGAAGTCCTGAATCGTGCAGGAGTAAATAGAGAGCTGCTGACATTGATCAAAGTCCGCAAGATTTCATATCTGGGTCACGTTCTACGAGCAGAAATATATCGCCTGCTGCATCTAATTTTGAAGGGAAAAATAGAAGGCCACAGGGGGGCAGGGAGAAGGCAGATCTCTTGGCTGCGCAATGTGAGGGAATGGACGGGAATCGGAAATGTGGAGGAGCTATTCCGGATAGCGCAGGATAGGGAAGAGTATACCAGAGTGATCGCCAACGTCGGGGGGACCTGACAGGGCACTATAAAAAATTTCTGAGGTGTCTCTACATGAGGGAGTATGGTAGTTATCCGTGGCTCTATCCCACGGCATTTCTTTTAGGAATGCTCGGAACAAATTCTTTACAGCTTCGAAGAGATGGGCATCTCATAACCCATTTCTTTAAATTAATCAGGGGATATTTCGAGAACTCGGCCGTGCTAGAGGGTGTTGGTCTTTTTGTCCCTGATAGATTTCTAAGACAGCGACAGCACAGATTGTTTTACCAACCGGCCACCAGAACCAATCTGCCTCTGGTGACACCGGTGGGAAGAGCAATTAGTCTGCTGAACAAGGTCTCCTCTGAGATCGACGTCTTTTATATTAGTGAAGGTACGTTCAGGGGACAAATACTCTTGACTTTAGAAAGTATCTTGTCTTCCTAATGTCGAACCATCGCTAATGCGTTCCTGGTACTTTGTTGTATTTTTATAATATTTTACCTGTACTTAATAGATGCCTTAAACATTTTCCCGTTTGTAATGTCTTTTGAGTTAATAAACTGATTTGATTTGATTTTAAAGAAGAAGAAATCGTGTTCCGTTTCCATCACGCTGTCTCCCGGAGGGGTAGGCAGAAAAAAATCCGCCTCATTTTTCAGTTCCGACACTCTTTTCTCGTTTTTTCTACATTTATACATCGTGTCATACAGACACGTTGATTTCTCTAACGCTTTGCGTGGCTGATATTTAATATTCAATTTTCAATTATTTGATTATTTTGATCGTATCACATCGTTTACATATGCTTTCTTCGCCATTCTGTTTTCATTCATTATTTCTATGTGTCTAGACCATCTTAATGACCCTTTCATTATTTGTACAGTTTCTTTAGTATTGCATTCCATTTTATAATTATTTGGATTTTACACTTTAAAATATCTTCTTCTTCTTCAAGTGCCCTGTCGGGTCCCCTCAACGTTGGCGATCACCTCGGCGAACCTGTTCCTGTCCTGCGCCGCTCGGAACAGCTCCTCAACACTTCGGATGCCGGTCCACTCCCTCACGTTTCGTAGCCAGGACATTTGTCTCCTTCCGGGCCCTCGGCGTCCCTCAATTTTTCCCTCCAATATCAGTTGGAGAAGGTGGTACTTTTCCCCACGCAGTATATGACCCAGATATGTGATCTTTCGAACCTTGATGGTTGATAACAATTCCCTGTCAACTCTAGCTCGCCTCAGGACTTTAATATATGAACATATTCTAAAAAAAAACTAACTAACCATCACGCCATCTGCCCGAAGGGGTAGGCAAAAAGAATGGACTGCCACACTTTTCTTTCCTGACATATGTCTCTCGCTTCCTCAACATTCATACATCGTGTCATGCACGCACGTCGATTTCTATGACTCCTCACATGGCCGACATTCAATATCTGATTTATTTGATTGTGCCACGTTTTCCTCGGTCTTCCTCTGTTTCCGGTTCCATTTACATCGTTAACATATAATTTTTTTTTACCATTCTGTCTTCATTCATTCTTTCCATATGTCTAAACCATCTTAATGATCCTTTCATTATTTTGTTCATAACATCATCATTCGCACCGCATTCACTACAGCGTTTTGGCACAGTCAATCTTCCGATCGCAGAAGACTTAGCTGATCGCAATGCAGACTGTCTAGCATTCAGGTTCTCGTTGATGCAGAGTTCAGATGTATAAGCTGGTGCCATTCCATGCAACGCCTTATAGACTGCCCAGCAGAGCTTGTATTGTATCCTTTCTGAACATTTCAGCCAGTGGAGCTCTTTAAGATGCTGTGTTATGTGACAACTCTTTGGCACACCCCTTATCAGTCTTGCTGCTGCATTGAATGCAGACTGGAGTTTATTTGTTTGCTGTTTGGGGATGTTGACGTAGACACCATTGCAGTAATCTAGTCGGGACACGACGAAGGAATTGCTAAGTGTTTTAAAACTGTCAATGGATACTTCTAACTAACCATCACGCCATTTCCCCGGAGGGGTAGGCAGAGAGGATAGATCGCCACAAAGGCCTGTTCTGGCATACCTCTCGGGCTTCCTCTACATTCATACATCGTACCATGCACGCACGTCGATTGTTCCGACTTCGAATGTGGCCGCCTTTTAGTAATTGATTAATTTGGTCATGCCATGTTTTCCTCGGTCGTCCTCGGCTTCTTTTCCCACTCACGCTGCTTGTGTACAACTTTTTAACCATTCTACTCTCATCCATTCGTTCCATATGTCCAAACCATCTCAGGGATCCTTTTTTAATTTTATTCATGATGCAGTCATCTGCCTTACATTTCTTTCTTATTTCATCGTTCGGTATTCTATCATACAACGTTTTCCCGAACATTTTTCTTAGTGATCTCATTTCTACGGCGTTTATCCTGCTTTCATCCTTCTTTTGCCAGCTCCGAGCTTCACTTTCATACAAGAGGGTTGGCACTAGAACTCCATTGTGTACTGCCATCTTTGCTTCTGTGGATATATTTCTATTTGCAGTAATGACTTTGAGTGCGCCATTTATTTTATTCCCAGCACCAACCGTTCTTTCGATGTCTTTCTCCATTTTTCCGTCTCTTGTAAACATGCTTCCCAGATACGTAAATTCAGTAACTTGCTCCAATTTCTCATCCATCGCACTTATATCACAAATCGTCATACATTTTTCTTTCTTGAAAACCATCACTTTAGTTTTAGACACATTCATCACCAAGTCACTCTTTTTGCATGCCTCATACATCCTTGACACTAAGACTTGCAAATTTAAGCATTAAGCAGAAGATATTTTTATTAAGCCAATGTGAAAGACTACCGCCATTAACGTATTGCTACTGCTATTTGTAAAAACAAAAACTGGTCCAAGTTATAGCATATAAATTGGAGTGACATCTCTAGGCGTTATCTAGCATATCCTCTCTATATTCAGCAATTATTGTAAATCCTCTCTATATTCAGCAATAAATGCTCTTCTAAGGCGTAATCAAATATCTAGTAGTATTTCATAATTTAACAGAAAAATATGTTTTGAAAAGGCCGTAGTGCAAATTATTTTAAACAAAATACTTTGGGAAATTACAAGGGTACAATCCTTATCCGATTAAAAAGTTTGTTATTTAATAAATTTTCAACCTAATTACCTCAGAAAGGTAAGTAAGTATCTTCACCTCTTCTCTTATTCTCCTTGATCCTCTCCTTCGGCCAGTTCTGAGATTCCATAATTTACTACTTTCAGCGATAAAAGAATTTTTAATGGGCAAAAACAGGAGTCCTTTTTATAGAATTATGAAAATATTAAAATTTCCATTTTAGAGTCAAGTTAAAGAAATAATCACTTGAGTGCTTAATTAAAGATTGTACATTATTCATTTATGCTTTATGGTTAATTTACGCGAAAAAACACTGACCATCCCAGATTGGCGAATGTGTAAATTTAAAAAAATATATAAATAAAACATAAATTTTCTAAAAAGTTGATGCTTAAGAGGTTAGGGACAGTCCGAGGTACATATGAAAAAATAAATATTTATAATTCTTCATATAAAGCACTCACTTTGTGGATGGACATTTTAAATAATTATATAAATAAAACAACTTTGTATTTAACCACGGTAGGGTTATTATATTGATGCTATTATATTGGCATCAATATAATAACCTTACCGTGGTTAAATACAAAGTTATTTTATTTATATAATTATTTAAAATATTTATAATATTTTTTTGACAGTAATTTAATTTATTTTATTAAACTAACAATACTCAATTATAATTTTATGTTTTAACTTGATTTGACCCAAATTTGAAAACATATATAAATTATATATGAAGTTATCGCCATATTTGTTGGACCCTGTTCCATAATTGGTGCTTTGTGATGACCATTATAACTTCTTACAGGTTCATCTAAGATCATTAAAAAAAAAATCATAGTTAATCTAGTGCCCGATCGAAGCTTTTTTTAATAAACAAAATGCCTTCCTCTGATAATTAAATTCCGGATTTTCAAGGAAACATGGAACAGTTATTTGTTTATAAAAAAATAGAAGATTAAAAAAAATCCTTAGGTCTGGCACTAGAAAAACTATTAAAATAATATTTTGCCTATTAAAATTAGAAAGTCAGCACCGAAGCATGTAGTGCAAATTTTGTTGGTTAGATTTCGAAAGATTAAATAACTTAAATATTTAATTAACAATATTTTATAATGTTAAAGTTTGTGGTGATTGGTATCTGAATAATTCAGCGCCTAAGACATGCTATTAATTTTTAATGAGTTTAATAGAGACCGAAATTTTAGGGTGAACTTAATTTTTTAAAATATTTTAACAAACAAACAAACAAACAAACCATGACCCGCAGGGGTAGGCAGAGAGAATGGACCGCAACACTACTCTATCCTGGCAAACCTCTCTAGCTTCCTCCACATTCATACAACAAGATATACACGCACGTCGATTCCTCCGACTTCTAACATGACCAACCTTTAAAATTTGATTAATTTGGTCATGCCATCTTTTCCTCGGTCTGCCTCGACTTCGTATACCATTTACATCATTAACGTATACTCTCTTAACCATTCTTTCTCCATCCATGCGTTCCATATGTCCGAACCAACGCAGCGATCCGTTCATAATTTTGATCATAATACCTTCTTCTCGCTCTACATTCCTTTCTTATATCAGCATTTGAGATTCTGTCGTATATCGTTCTACCACACATACGTCTTAGGGACCTCATCTCTACCGCATTTATTCTGCTCTCATCCTTCTTCTGCCAGTTCCATGCTTTGCTTCCATTCATTGGGGTTGGGACCAGAACTCCACTGTGAAGGCCGTTTTCGCTTTGATTGATTAATTATTGTTTCCAATAACAATAAATATAGTCAAAATATATTATGTTATAATAAATTATTCAGTACTGTTTTTCGGCGTGAACTTGAAGTTAACTTTAACTTAAAGTTTATATTTACATCGGCGCATACTTCCAGGCTAAAGTTTACAGTAGAAAGGTTATGTTTATTTCAAACATTTCTGTTTGTTTTTACAATAAATAATAAATCAACAGTACAAATACATATTTTTAAGTTGACCTATAAAACAAAATTAACGTGAAATAAATTGTACATTATAATGAAAACGCGATAGTTTTATCGGTTTTAAACTGAACTATTATTTAAATATAAAAATACATAAAAAAAAACTGGTTTCAAATTTGTTTCTCCTTGCGAGGGCATTCTTCTTCTTCTTCCTTTTTGTCCTGTCACACTTCCGTGGTGCATAGGACCTAAAGGAACCTTCTCCACTCCACTCTATCGCATGGCTGATGCCTAATATCATCCCAAGTGAGGCATGCTGCCTTAACCTCGTCCTGCAGGGCTCTTATCCAAATGGTTCTAAATGGCCTTGCAGGCTGGGTTCCGTCTCAGAGTGTGACCGATCCACTGCCATTTGCGTCCAGCGACCTGTTCTCTAAGTGGCTTTTCGCCTACCATGGACCAGATATCGGCATTTGACACTGTTTGGGGCCAATAGATCTTGAATATTGAGCGAAGGCACCTATTTATAAACACCTTGAATTTTCCAATAACGTCCGCGGTAGATTTCCAAGTCTTATAAGCGTACAGCAGTACGCTTTTAACGCTACTGCTGAATATTTGGAGCTTGAGTTCACGAAATGATACTGGAACGCCATACAGGGCGATACATACTTAATTTTTTTTAGAATGCCCTTGCAAGGCGAAACTAATTTTGCAACTTGTATTTAAATATATTTTAACTAACTAACTAACTTACCATCACCGCGTTTTTCCAAAGAAGTAGGGCAGAAAGGATGGAGTGACATACCTTTCTAGATTCCTACACATTTATTCATCGTAACATGCATGCCCGTCGATTTTTCCGACATAGAATATGGGCCGCCTTTCAATATTTGATAAATTTGGTCATGCCATGCTTTCCTTGGACTTCCACGGCTTCTCTTTCCACACACACACTGCTGGCACCTTTTCAACCATTCTTCTCACATTCATTCATTCCATATGTCAAATCAAAATCAAATCAAATCAAATCAGTTTATTAACTCAAAAGATATTACAAACCGTAAAATGTTAAAGGCATCTATTGAGTACAGGTAAAATATTATAAAAAATATTACATAATACCAGGAACGCATTACAGATGGTTCGACATTAGGAAGGCAAGATACTTTCTAAGTCAAGAGACTATGTCCCCTGAACGTACTTTCACTAATATGAAAGACGTCGATGTCCAAACCATCTAAGTGACCCTTTCTTGATTTTACTTATCACGCTTTCATCCGACTTACATTCCTTTCTTACCTCATCATTAGATATTCTATCATATATTATTTTTCTGCACATCCTTCTTAGTGGCCTCATTTCTACGGCATTTATCCTACTTTCATCCTTCTTCTGCCAACTCCAAGCTTCGCTTCCATACATAAGGATCGGCACTAGAACTCCATTGTGCACCGCCATCTTCGCCACATTCCATTTAGGGTTTTGTCTTCGACCGGTTTCGGCAGCTCGCTGCCACCTTCTTACATCAAGTGTCACTTCTTCTTATTCTTGTCAATGGTAAGCCAGTTTCGAATAAATTTCCCTAAAATGGGCTACATATATAATATATGATAACAAATTATTTTTATGTCAAGTAGACATGATTTCATGTTGGTGAGTTTTTTTTAGGTTAAGGGTTTTTTCATTAAACCATCGGCTTCGAACGATATCCATTGTTGAAAGTAACTATTAAAGAAAATAAAAATTAAGTATAATGATGTTTTTTTTCAATAACTACTTTGTTACTAACTACTAAATCGAGAGTGACATCGACAGACTGGACCAGTTAATCGATGCCGAAACCGGTCGCTGTCGAAATAAAAAGAATAATTGTAAGTAGTTTATATAAAAAAAAAACATTTTTCATTTAATTAGTATTTAAAAAACATTCACTAACAGATTTCAGTAGAATTATATAATTAGGAAAATAAAAATAAATTGTAAAAATCTTGTAAAAATGTGTATTTATTGTAGTTAAAATCCACTAATGTTTATGTCATCGACCGGTTTCGGCAGCTCCACCAGAAGATGGCAGCGATCTGCCGAAACCGGCCGAAGATACAAACATTAGTGAATTTTAACTTAATATACATTTTAAAAAGATATTTTCCAACAATTAACAATAAACTTCATTCGTTAATTTCAAATAACAAAATGATTTTTTAATCTTTAGATTATATTGAAGATGATTTAAAACATTTCTATTATTTATGACTTGTGGGAAAAAATAAGTAAAAAATATCCAACAAACCTTAAAAGCCTCCCTAAACTTATGCGACATGATGTGATATAGGACCGGGTTCACAGTAGTGGATAGATAGTACAACACTCCGGAGACGTAGGTCATGACGTCATAGATGGTGTGCATCGTAGCAGATGTGGCCTGGTGGCTTCCTTTAGTTCCGTATATGTACACCAGTCGCTGAGCATGGAAAGGGGCCCAGCAGATGAAGAACGCGACGACCACAGCCACTGAAATAAAAAGAACAAAGAAAAATGAGATTTCGATATCAATCAAGGGTTGGAAGCAGGTGCAAAAATGAACAGTGTGTCAATAAGCTGTTTTTTGTATGCGGACGACGCTGTGCTACTTGCAGACAACGAGCATGAACTACAAGCCCTGGTGTCTAGTAAGTTTAAGGTATGCAAGCGATACGATTTAATGATGAATGTGAATTAGTCCAAGGTAATGATTTTCAAAAAAGAAGGAAACATGAAGAGAATCCAGTATAAACTCTGCTGGACAGTTTTCAAAGCGCTACATGGAATGGCACCGAGTTATATATCTGAACTCTGTATAACGGACAGCCTAAATACAAGGAAATCCACACTTCGCTCGGCGAACTCCTCGGCAATAGGAAAATTAGTTGAGCCGAAGCGTTGCCCCAGTAAAAATTTCGGGGATCGAGCGTTCGCGGTAGCCGGTCCATCAGCTTGGAACAATCTCCCTTCACACCTCAGATGCATAAATGATCCGACAGATTTCAGATCTAAACTGAAAACCCATCTTTTTCATATTTCATACCCTATTTAAACATTTATACTTTGTTCTACTATACTTTTAACCGATCGCGAAAATTTTGATTTTTAGATTTAAAACACGTCTTAATGCACCCTTGAGGTGATTACATCACAAAAACGGCGCTATAAAAGTAAGCATATTATTATTATTATTATTATTATTATAATTGTGACAGTCTGCAACATTAGTGTAAATGGTGAAAATCTGGAAAAAGTGGATGAATTTGTTTATTTAGGAAGTATGTTTACAAAGGATGGGAGAGTGGAGAAGGATATTGAAAGAAGGGTTGGGGTAGGCAATAGAGTAAATGGTGCACTTAAAGTTGTCATCGCAAAGAAAAGCCTATTCAACAAAGCAAGCAAGGCAAGAAAATATAATAAATGGACTAGAAATAAGATATCTAAGACAAATATGTGATAAATCTCTAATGATAGATTTTGAAATATGTGAATGTAGTGCAAATTAAAGTATTATAAACAAAATAATGAAAAGGTCATTAAGATGGTTTGGATATAATGAAAGAATGAATGAAGAAAGCATGGTAGACCAAGATATATCGGAATAACCTGGATGCAGTCTGTACAACAGAGTGACGTGGAAGCAAATGGAGGAGGCCTTTGTGCAGTAGTGGACGGGAATAGGCAGAAAAAGGAAAACATGGTATGATCAAATCGATCGAATATTTAATGTCGGCTACGTGAAAATTCGGAGAAAAAAAAAATAAGAAAAAATGTTGTGGAATGAAAGAAATGTGTCAAGAATGACGAGTGTACTGGTTCATTCTTCCTACCTACCCCTTCGGGAAGACGACGCGGTGGTTACTTATTTATTTATTTTTTATTTTTTTAATATTGTGTCTTATTATAGATAATTATATATGCTCTATCAAATTTCTGGTGACCCTCTAGAAAACGGCGCTTTCATTCATTTTAATTATTTAATAGGTAGTTTAACTTTCCAAGAGACAATAAATATCTTATAGTAGAATTTGAGGGTACGATCTAATAACAAGTTCTGAGAACTTTCGAGAAGAAGACACTAAGGTAATTGCGAGAGAGAAACGTGAGTCTGGCGATATTGTAAGATGGAATAGATATCGAAAAAGGGATTGTTACGGTTATAAACAAATAATGGATAACACCACACTATTAGATTTCACGAGATATTTCTTGTGGGACGGTTCTGTTGTGATCTCGAATTCGAAATTTTAAATTTGGAGAAGATAGCTGATATTTTAATGTAAAGTTGTCGAATACTAAGAATTTAATATTCTTTGAACAACAAGGACGAAGGATGCCTAATGGGTTTACTGGTAATAATGTGCAATATATTTTTATGGGACTTAATTAGGGGGTCAATTGTAGATTTTGCGCAAGCGCCCCAGCTCAAGATCTCATAGGTTATCACAGATTTGACATAGGGCAAAATACACATCTTTGCAGAGCTTGGGGTCTAGAATTTCTCGGAGGCATCTAAAAGCATATGATAATTTTCTAACACGTGAGGTGAGTGAAGTTATATGTGAATTCCATCTTTGGTTATTGTCCAAAGTTATACCTACATAGGTATTTTATACTATTGACCCGCTACAAAGGAAGACGAGAACACAAAGTGAGCTGGGTACAATTAGAATTTTCATGAATTATGAGGTTTTTACCAGCCTCAGGTTGGTTTGTTTTTGTTAAACTAAAAGTAAGGTTTTTTGTTTTTAATAAATTTAATGTTAAGAGATTAGAGTCCAACCATTCCTTTACAGAATATACAGTTTGGTTAGCAAAGTTAAAGACACTGCTCCATGTTTTGGATTAAAAAACCAAAGCAGTGTCGTCTGCAAAGGTAATGATTTTTCCATTGAAGGATGTGCTACATAGCTCATTACTGTAAATTAAAAAGAGCATAGATCCTAGCACGCTTCCTTGCGGAGCACCGAATTTGGGGGTCAGTCTATCAGAGTTTAAGTCACCTAAAGAAACGGATTGTGATCTATCAGTCAGATAAGATCGAAACCAATCCAATGATTTTCCTCTAATTCCAATTCCTTCAAAATTCTCTAAGAGTTATGGTAGGAAACCGTATCGAAGGCTTTTGATAGATCCAGAAAGATAGCCAGACATTTATTTCCTCTATCGAGGAATTCAGTGATGTAATTTGTGAGCTGTAATATAGCTAAGTCTGTGGAAAGATTTTTCTGAAGTCGAATTGATTTCCAGAGAGTATGTGATGTTCCTCCATGAAGTTGGAGAGTCGACGTTTAACAAGTTTTTAAGAGACTATAGAGAAAACACTCAATAAAGAAATGGGTCTATAATTATTTACATCAGACGAATTGCCACTTTTGTGAAAAAGAATAATATTTGAATGCTTAAGTTGACAATGTGAGTGAGGGGTTGTAATAAATAGGGCATAATTTATTTAAGCGTGTATGCATTAATATTGTCAGTACCAGAAGACTTTGTATTTTTTAGGGAAAGTATAATTTGCGAAACTTCCTTCAGAGAAACCGGGGTTAGATAAAATGTGTAGGGGGGCGATAAAGGCAATCTGATTATGTTATTCGCTAATTCAAGTTCACTCTTAGAGCTAGAGTTCAGAAGATTTTGTGATAGTTTATTTCCTATATTAGCAACCATTTTGGTATCTTTGTCCAAAGTAACTATATTACCATAAATTGAAAGGTTAGTAAGCGAGACAGGGGTTGAATTGTTATGTGAAATATCTTTTATTATGTCCCAGATGGCCTTGTTATCTGTTTCTGTCTCTTTGATTTTGCGTTTGTAGTAAATGATTTTAGACTGTCTAATCAGATTGTTACGGACATTTCTGTAATTTTTATACAATCGGTAAAATGTAGGATCAGAGTTAGTTAAAAGACATTTATGCAGTCTATCTCTTTTTCGTATACAGAATAACAATCCTTCAGTAATCCATGGTTTTAAGAGTCTATTTTTTCTAGGTCTCGGAATGATTATTGTGCTAGATTTGTCTGTATTTTTAGAGAGAGTGTTCATAAAACTACTAAATGCTTCATCGGTATTGTTTGAATTGGTTATTTACTTTCTTACTAGGTAAGTAAATAACCAATTCAAACAATACCAATGAAGCTTTTAGTAGTTTTATGAACACTCTCTCTAAAATATTATTAAAAGGTTATTTGATTCCAATTTTAACAAGATAAGTTTTTTTTAATGTATCGAAGTTGATTTTGTTAAATGGATTTCGAATCGACTTAGTAATGTGAGAATTTTTACTGGAGAGGGCAATAACAGTGGAATTGTTGAGGCATATACTATAGACAGGCCGATCTTTGGATACGTGCCATGATGTGATCGAGACATTTGTCACTCTTGTCGGGGTATTTATGTGAAATTATATGTGAACGATGTAACTGTAACTTGAAATAGAGCAAGACCGAGGAAAACGTGGCTTGATCAAATAAATCAAATATTGAATTTCAATGGCAATGTTGAGGAAGTGAGAGAAATATGTCAGGAAAGAAAAGTATGGCAGTCCATTGTTTACGCCATCGGTTAGTTAGTTAGTTTTGGTTATAATAATTTATGCCAACGAGTTTGGCTTAGACCCAAGCTTCATCGGGGCAATATAATAACATTTATATGTTGCCCTGATGAAACTTGGGTCCAAGAAAAACAAAGTTATAATAACTGAACCGTTGAACTTTTAATTCGAGTGAGCGTAGGTACTCGTAAAGCAATTTAGTTTTTATCCTACGCAGTCCGATGAAGTATGTTACTAATCGATTCCTGGAGACGGAGAATGTACTCAAGAATAAAAAACAAAGCCTACCAACCGTGGTATTACGAGCTCATACTTCAGACCGGAACTTTGAGTTTTGTAGTATTTTTTTTTCTTTTATTTCTCTGTAAAGTATATTGAAATTTGTTCAAGCTCATTAGGTTTTAATAAACAAAGAAAAACTATCTCAAAACAATTTCGCACGCTTTTAAATTAGGTGAACTTATAAATTTATTAAAATTATAGATTTAAAATAATAAAACACAAGGTTATTACAATTTATGCCTGTTTCGCTTGGTCTGGGCAATATAGAAACTGATTTTTGAACTTATCATTTTATATCTATAAGTTTAAAAAACATTCAATATAATTCATATCCTCTTCTGTCTGTGTCTTATCAGGTCTCCCCAACGTTGACTATCACCCTCATAGTGATGACCTGGGGAAAAATATCCAGAGTGGTATCCCCTTGCCTTCTCTGGAGGATTTTCTGTCGGGGTTATCTTCCCTTAGATGGGTGTATCCAGTTTTATGGCGCTGGAATCTCGCCATTCGTCGTCTCTCTATCTGCTATGGCACTAAGTAACTGGGGTTCGCGAGGTCTTTAAAAGACCTCTCGTAGACGCTAGAGAGTTGGACTTGATAGTAGTGTTGCTGTTGTAAATGCAACATAGCGCCTTACGACATTATGTAGAGGCATGCTTTCCAGCAAAACCTACCTCGTCGTAGCCCTACTACCCTTTTGAACCCATATACAATACAATAATTTTCAGTATATCTTTTTGTGGTTTTACAGTGCCTTGGGTTTATAAAACAAACAACGAGTAGACAAGTTTCTACGATATGAATCATATTTGAAACACTTAGATTATTACTGAATTATTATTAGCTGAAAGGGTTGAATGTAGATGCCAAAATGAGCGGAGTGTCAGTAAGCTGTCTCTTGTATGCGGATGACGCTGTCCTTTTTGCAAACAACGAGCATGTGCTGGTGAATTGTATGTATGAGGTATGCATGCGAAATGATCTGATGATGAATGTTAAAAAGTCCAAGGTAATGATTTTTGAAAAGGAAGAAACCACGACAGTCTGCAACATTAGCGTGAATGGTGAAAATTTGGAGCAAGTAGTTGGGATATTGAAAGAAGGGTTGGGGCAGGCAACAAAGTGAATGGTGCACTTAAAGTTGTCATCGCAAACAAAAACCTATCCAAAAAAGCTAGAATGGCAGTGCACAATGGTGTTCTTCTACCGACCCTTATGTATGGAAGCGAAGCATGGAACTGGCAAAGAAGGATGAAAGTAGAATAAATGCAGTAGAAATGAGATCTCTTAGACGAATGTGTGGATACTCTGTGTATGATAGAGTGTCGAATGAAAATATAAGAAGTGAATGCGGTGCGAATGATGGTGTCATGAACAAAATAATGAAAGGATCATTAAGATGGTTTGGACATATGGAAAGAATGAATGAAGAAAGAATGGTAAAAAAATTATATGTTAATGATGTAAATGGAACCAGAAACAGAGGAAGACCGAGGAAAACGTGGCACGATCAAATAAATCAAATATTGAATGTCGGCCATGTGAGGAGTCAGAGAAATCGAAGCGCGTGCATGACACGATGTATGAATGTTGAGGAAGCGAGAGAAGTATGTCAGGAAAGAAAAGTGTGGCAGTCCATTCTTTCTGTCTACCCCTTGTGGGAGACGGGGTGATGGTTAGTTAGTTAGTTTTTTTTTAAATGTGCAAATCATTTCAGATTACGAGACTCCCCTAATTGTTCACCCCTTGGACTATCTTGAAAATAAAAAAAACTCATAATGATATATGTTGCGTCATAAAATTATTCACTTTAAAAATTTATAACTATGAAGTTCTTTGCATATTGACATACCCCTATGTCTCGCACAAGACACACCGCGAGTCAAGTTTTCCACCTTCCCGTTTATCGCACCAACTACGCTCAGA
Source organism: Lepidostoma basale (assembly GCA_022606425.2). Classification (NCBI taxonomy): domain Eukaryota; kingdom Metazoa; phylum Arthropoda; class Insecta; order Trichoptera; family Lepidostomatidae; genus Lepidostoma; species Lepidostoma basale. Next base: position 142,007 of record JAHDVF020000410.1, on the reverse strand, counting down.
GGGGGGCGATGTATCGGATTTGGGACAACTACAACAGGCATATTGCAGACATTGATGTTTTCCATCTGAAAAATTTCGACCATAATGTTACATAATATTATATTATTATTATTATTTTTTTTTTCCCACTCTTATTATTATTTTTAACTTCTAAATATTTTGTTTAACCTCAAATTGTCTTAGTTTAACTTCAATCTCATTTCATACGGTTGTCTGTTAACTATTATATTTTTTTATATTTGTGTTACCATGTAGTAAACACCGATCGCCGCAATATAATAAAACTTGGTTTTATTACACACAAGTATCATCACGCCGTATTCTCCGCTTTCACCATCTACACTACATCTGGAGACGAGCAGCACTCAGCGGCCTAAATAAATATTAATAGTACGGGGGGAGCAATCTGTCCCGTACATTCTTTGTATTGCAAAAAATCACTACAATAGGGAGATTATCATATAAACTAGTAATATCGTCGGTTGTCAATACTCATATTATTTAGCACAATTTGAATATGATTATTATAAAATACCAATTATGCGATGTAAAAGGGATACAACCCAAAAGTTTCTTCTGTCTAAAACCCCTAAAGCATATTCGCCTCAAGTGATTTGAGAATCGAATTTCACATTAGTCAGCTTAGCTTAACTTGCGATGAAAGTATCCTCATAAGGTTATAAATATCTATACATTATATAATATTGTAGTAAGAACAATATTAATAAAACTTTAATATTCGTATAATCTGAGAAAAACTGGGATCACTTCTTTCAATTTTTGTACAAAAAAATGTAATTTACAAAAAGCCAGTTATAGATACAGATCTATCTCTCTATATCTATCCCTTATGTATGGAAGTAAAGCATGGAACTGGCTAACGAAAGATGAAATTAGAATAAATGCAGTAGAAATGAGATCTCTTAGACAAATGTGCGGATAATCTGTGTATGATAGAGCGTCGAATGAAAATATAAGAAGTGAATGCGGTGCGAATGATAGTGTCATGAACAAAATGATGAAAGGATCATTAAGATGGTTTGGACACATGGAAAGAATGAATGTTGAAAGAATGGTAAAAAAAGTATATGTTAATGATGTTAATGGAACCAAAAATAGAGGAAGACCGAGGAAAACGTGGCACGATCAAATCAAGTCGGCCATGTGAGAAGTCAGAGAATTCGACGCGCGTGCATGACACGATGTATGAATGTTGAGGAAGTGAGAGAAATATGCCAGGAAAGAAAAGTGTGGCAGTCCATTCTTTCTGCCTACCCCTTCGGAGAGACGGCGTGATGGTTAGTTAGTTAGTTAGTTAGCAAGTTATAGAAAAACGTTTTTGGTTCGTCAAAATATTATCATACCATTACTTGACGATATCCAGATTTGTGCCTATTCATATAATGATTTAACATTAATATCACACAATACTGCAATTTAGCAATCAGAATTTTATGAAATGAAATTGTAATATAAATAAACTTTAATAAAAATCGTTTCTATTTATTTTTTAACTTTTATCCTCCTTGTTGTCTGTTTTCTAGAAGTTTTAATATATTTTATATGAATGACATTTTTGATGATGGCTTAGAGAGAGGAAACCTGTCGTTCACGTAAAATATAATAAAACTTTTATGAAACAGAAATTTTCATATGTATAAATTAATATTAAAAGCATTACAGAGACCTTTGAAAGAAAAAAAAATTAACACTAAGATTTAAAATTCTTAAAACGTGATCTCGTGTGCGTTAAAAAAATAGATTTATATTTCTTCTTCTTCTTCAAATGCCCTGTCGGGTCCCTCCAACGTTAGCGATCACCTCGGCGAACCTATCACTGTCCTGCGTCGCTCGGAACAGTTCCTCCACACTTCGGATGCCGGTCCACTCCATCACGTTTCGCAGCCAGGACATTTGTCTCCGTCCGAGCCCTCGGCGTCCCTCAATTTTCCTTTCCAATATCAGTTGGAAACGGTGGTACTTTTCCCCACGCAGTGTATGACGCAGATGTGAGATCTTTCGAACCTTGATAGTTGATAACAGTTCCCTGTCAACTCGAGCTCGCCTCAGGACTTCGGTATTGGTAACCATGTCTGTCCAGGGAACTCTGAGTATTCGGAGCATTATTTAATGTTGTTTTTTTATTATATATTTATGTCTATAAAAATAAACATAGTAATAAACCTACGTTTTTCTCTCATTTCGCACGGAATTTCTTAATTACAGTATTGTAAACAGATGCGCGACATAAAAAGATTTTTTTTTCGCGCGTTGTAATTTTATTTGAATTTTCGCAACATGTGAAATAATCAGTTAAGTGACATGTGTCAGTAGCAGGGAAAAGTTCGTGACTCCTTTAATATATAACTACATAAATTGATTAAATTCCTATATGGATACCAGGAAAAAACAAAAATCATTGTTTCATTTTCTATTTAAATATTTTCTTTTGTTATTTACCATCAAAACATTATATTGCCAATTTTAAAGCATATTAATTCTAAGTTCTACTTATGATGGGAGGGCACGGCATAGAAAATTGACTTCGGGAAGGGATTTTGCAGGATTTTTGTACCTCCTTAGAGTCGTCAATATGTATTTATAAAAAAAACTTTTCATAGTTGTTACATATTCAAAATTGTGCCACTAGATTCAATGGCTAGGTGGCTGAGCGGATAGCTTAATTTCTCTTTTCTACTGGCCGACCAGTCTCCGGTTCAAATATCGCGCTGTACTATATACACTTAATTTGTTGTGTTGTTTTATGACGTTTCTATCATACTGTTAGTAAATAGGGGAAGACGCTTAAAGTGTACTTATCATACTGTTGTTAAAGAGGGGGAGACGCATACATGTGTCTTTATCATACTGTTGGTAAAGAGGAGAAGACGCTTAAAGTGTACTTATCATACTGTTGGTAAAGAGGAAGAGACGCATAAATGTGTCATTATCATTCACATGGTAAATAGGAGAAGACGCTTAAATGCGTCTATATCATGGTGTTGGCAAAGAGGGGGAGACGCTTAAATGTGTCTTTATAATACTGTTGGTAAAGAGGGGGAGACGCTTAAATGCGTCTCTATCATACTGTTAGTCAAAAGGGGGAGACGTCTTAATGCCTCTTTATCATACTGTTGGTAAAGAGGGGGAGACGCTTAAATGCGTCTTTATCGTATTGTTGGCAAAAAGAAGGAGACGCTTAAATGTGTTTTTATCATACTCGTATAAATGCTATAATTTGTCTGTTGGCTCCAAATATAACAGTTTTCATTTTCGACAAATCCTCTATACCGCCAAACGTAATTTTACTACAATGCTACAAAACTGCGCATATTTTTCATTTGGTGTTATTTGATTTCAATTATATCATTTAATTGTTGATTGATGGTTGCGGAGTTAGTTCTGTAAATCTCTATTATTAGTTTATAACAGTAAGCACGGTTGTATATTGGTTTAACTTGGATCCAAGTAAAACCAAAACAATCGTGTTTACTATTATATTATAAATTAAATACAGGCTAAACAGGTCAAGAAACTTTATACACATAGTCAGTGAATTTCGCCAAGAAAACAATTCGGTCAATTGGAATTAGAAGACGAAATGAATGAAACTAGTATTTTTGTGAATGTATACTTATACTTGTATACGAAATCCTGGATTTTCACCAAAGGGTGGTTAATTCAAATTTAATTGTATCTCAATAAAGACGAAGACGCAAACTGGAAACTGAATATGGATCAAGGTGTTTACAGGACTTATGACCTGTCATTGGTTGGGTTAAGCGCACGCTTTATGTAATTACAACATTCCCCATTCCACTTTGTTATTATGATCATGCATGACAAATTTTGGAAGCTGTATATATACTTCAAATCCATATCTATCTTCACGTGTCAGTTTTAATTGGCCATCTTTGTAGATTTGATTACACTTGTGAATCTTTTCAAGATTAACCTATATAATCCACCCACTAACGCCATCTATGGAGAATGATTAAAGCGTGCGCTTAACCCAACCAATGACAGGTCATCAGTCCTGTAAACACCTTGATCATCCATATTCAGTCTCTATTGAGATACAATTAAATTTGAATGAAACTAGAATTAATTGAGGGTGATATGATCCGCAATTTTTCGAGGAATAAAGTTTCTCCAGAGAGTTTAGACTAAAAATATCTTACAAACTAGTAAATTTACTCTTTCCTGAAATTTTCTCGGTACATTTTCCGTACAACCCGCCTCGTGGTGTTTAATATATTTCGTAAGAAAACATTCTTAGTCGGTAAGGTCTTACATAAGGCTTAAATCTTTTTTAAACATGTGTTACACTCTCACGAGTTCTCGTTATATTATATTAAAGGAACTAAAAAAACAGAAAATACCAAAATAAGTAAATATAGATTTATCCAATACAAAACGACCTTTCTGGCAGAGTGCCAAGATCTATGACTGCCATACCGAAGGTCCCGGATTCAATTCATGATTGTCACACTTTCTTTGGTCTGGTAGAGAATTTACGTGACAATAAAATGGCGATGAATATCACATGGATCACGTGTCATTAATATCAATACCTGAAAAGTTTTATACAGTAATTGGGTTCAAATGACCTGAAGTACACAAATATGGAAACCAACGGGAAACTACCACATTAATAGTCCAAGTGTCATCATCAGAATCAGCAAAAATTTTATGCTCTGCTGCTCATTTCTCCTACAAAATGACATTAATAGGTTGTTAAAGTGGTCGGATGACAACAACTTGCCATTAAGTATACCAAAGTGCTCTGTAATTACGTATAATCGATCTAGAAACACTCAATTATTCCCATACCAGATGAACAATACATATTTACAGCGTGTTGATAATATTAAGGATCTGGGTATCACGTTTGAGTCCAACTTCACATTTAAAATACATCTATCTAATATTGTCATGCAAGCCAACAAAATGCTTGGTTTTGTTCTACGGAACGCAAGATCTTTTTCCAACCCAACGGCGATTCGCCGACTGTATGAAGCGCTGGTTCGTAGCATCTTGGAACTAGCATCATTTGGGACCCCAGAGAAAAAACAGTCATCTTGGAACTAGAAAGATCCAGAAACGATTTTTAAGATATTTGTACCCCAGGGAGTATAACTATTATTATTTTTTGTACCTCTCACTATTTCTCTCAGAAATGTTGGATTTCAACACTCTTGAGACTCGTCGAATGATCTTTCTGGGCAAGCACTTTTTTAAACTCTTATCCGGAGGTATTTACAATCCAGGAATACTGAGATAACTAAATATATAGGTACGTTCCCCATAGTTATAGTAGAGCAAGGGGGCATATATTATTTTATGCCCCAAATTGCCGCGCAGAGGCCCTTCGAAATTCTCCTGTATTGAAAGCGATTCGTCTTTTAAATGAGGTTGAAAGAGATAGACCTCTTTGGATGCAATTATGGCGAATTCGTGAATACCCTTACAACAATGGCAGCAAGGAAATAACTGGCAAATTCCTATTTATAAGGTTTTATGTATATTTCCTTTGATATTCTTTTTTTTTCACCCTTTACACCGATTTGGCTCGCGCTGTAATGATGTAAGGAGTTTTTACAAAATAATAATAATAATAATAATAATAATAATAATAATAATCCCTTGGATTGAAATTAGTAAAGAAAATGAAGAATAGATGACCAAATATTTGTCAATAAAATGAGATCATTTTTAATGTAATATTACATATTGAACGCTAAGGCAGCTACAATGTGGAATTCCATAGTAATATACCTAGGAAATTGAAAATAATTTTGTTTTATCCACGAAATATTAAAAAAAAAATTTAAAAACACGATATGTTACGGAGGATACTTCCATCCTCAGGTGTAAAAATATAAATATTATATTATATTTTTACACCTGAAGATGAAGGTATTCTCCAAAACATGTCGTCTTTTTTAATATTTTGTGGATTAAACAAAGTTTTTTTCATGTTAAACAAAGTTGTGCTGAACGCGGTCTCCTCGGAGATCAACGTCTTTCATATTAGTGAAGGTAAATTCAGGAGACAAATACTCTTGACTTTAGAAAGTATCTTGTCTTCATAATGTCGAACCATCTCTAATGCATTCTTGGTATTATGTTGTATTTTTATAATATAATATTTTACCTGTACTCAATGCCTGCCTCAACTGCCTCAACTGCCTTAAACATTTTGCTGTTTGTAACGTCTTTTGAGTTAATAAACTGATTTGATTTGATATTGCCGTCGATCAGTCATATTCTTCTTCTTCTCTGGTTTCAATCCTGGAATTAGTTTGCAGCAATTTCCTTTTCTCTTCTCTTCCATTCTCCACTATCTTGTGCGGCTCTTTTGAAATCTGCGTATGATGATTCAAATTCCTAATAGTCTTCTATAGGACCACATCTCAAAAGCCTCTAGTCTCCCTTTATCTCTTTCGGATAGGCACCATGTCTCGCAGCCGTACATCAAGATACTTCATACATAGATCTTGATGAGGAGTATTCTCAGTTATAGGTCTATATTATTTGATTATATTATTTTCGACCTTTTATTAAATGCAAACCTAGCCTGATGTATACGGCTGTCGACCTCGCTCTAAGACCGATCGTCCCATGTTATTTTGTTCCCGAGGTAGACAAACTCCTTTGTGTTCTTTAGTAGAACTCAAACTGAAACAAATCATATTATACTTATGCAATTATAAGATTAATAACTTATTATTTTATTTGAAAATAAATGAGGACGGTGTTAGAAAAATAAGCTTCCTGTAAATTAAAATTTTTGGGAAGTGGGAAATCTCTTTATCGGTTGGTTTAAAACAATTATCTAATTAACTATATCCAGGCTTAAATTGCATAAACAATCGTTGATAATTGCATAAATATCATTGTTGTTTTTGTCCAATTGGCTGAAGCTAAGGTTCGCAGAACCCTTATAAACAACACACATTAAGGTCATTTGAATAATGCGTTCATCAAATACACAAATGAAATAATGTTTAATACATTTAAGCTCTCTCTTGTCAACAGAATGTGATACTATACATCCTGTAAGCATGATACTATATTACATTCTCATGTAAATACATACAACATGTATTAATATTCAAATGCTCGAATACACTATTCAAGGTGCGAATAACGTGATGTAGAACCGTAAATAACAATTCCCCTTGACAGTACATATGTAAGCAACGTGTGTAATGGTTTAAAAAAAAAAACATTCTACACAATGTATTTAAGTTACTGTGAAGGAAATCAGATTGCTTTATTTACATGTTTAATTTGATGTGTCGTCACCTCATTAAGTGTTTCGTAATAATATTACTGAAATAAAGTTCAACATTTTGAATGTATACAAATTCTTGTAGACAAATACTGGATTTTACCCAATGGGGATAAATTTTTTTTTTATAAGGATTAATTGTATCTCAATAGAGACAAAGATGTAAATTGTTTTCTGGGAACAGAATATGGTGGTCGAGGCGCTTACAGGACTTCGTCTGACAAATTTTTGGAAGATGTATATATGCTAGAATTCTGCACTTATCTTCACATTTTTTTAGTTCACTCTACACTAGCGTCATCTATTAAGATTGGGAAGCATTAAGCATTAATGCTTTCCAAATGGTGGTCGTAAGTAGCGCAGTATGGGGAATGTTGTTGTCTCTATCGAGATACAATTAATCGTCATAAAAAAAAATATTAATTGTTTTTTGAACAATGATGTAAATTTTTTAATTATATCTCAATAGAGACGAAGAAACAAACTGGAAACTGACTATGGATGATCAAGGTGTTTACAGGACTTATGACCTGTCATTGGTTGGGTTAAGCGCACGCTTTATGTAATTACAACATTCCCCATTCCACCATTGTTATGATCATGTATGATACATTTTTTGGAAGTTGTATATATACTCCAAATCCATACTTATTTTCACGTGGCAGTTCCAGTTAGCCATCTATGTAGATTTGATTGTACTAATTAATTTTTTAGATTAATCTATACAATCCATCCACTAACGCCATCTATGAAGAATGATTGTTTTAGCATTTTAGCAAACTACTTTATTAACACAATGCGAAGAGGCTACCGCCTCCTATCGCTCTGTTAGAAGTCGCCTGGAGTATCCACTCCTATTTTATACGCCAAATAATTGACCAGAATATTTACAAATATTTGTGAAATGTATACTTATATCTGTATACGAATCCTGGATTTTCACCTGTGGGTACACGACAACAACAACCACCCACAGGTGAAAATCCAGGATTCGTATACAGATATAAGTATACATTTCACAAATATAAAAAAATGATGTAAAACTCCATTTTAAATAATTAAACGAATAAAAACGTCCGTTTTCTAGAAGCTTTATTATTATTTAAGACGTTATCAAATGTTTGTTTAAAGCATTCTATATTGCCTTAGAAAGGCAAAACAAGTAATTCCAGTAGACTATTCATTTCCATAAATAATAATATATTATAACATTTAGAAAATTGACGTTTTCATTGATATTAATAAAAATACTACCATTATGTAATAGCTCCCTCAGAATGCTTTGGTTTCTCATCAGAAACGCCAAGATCTTTCGTAACGTTCGGGTGCTGAAGTTAGCTCTATTATGAGGAGTATGGATATTACCCGTCTCTATTTTCGACTGATTTCTCGCTAGGGATGCTAGCCTACCAGTCACTCGGGAGAAGACGAGACATTCACTTGGGTGTTTAGATCTTTCGACTGATAAGCGGTTGTATACATAAATCTTGAGTGATGTAGGTCTGTTCGTCCCAGATAATTAATTATCTCTAACACAGGGGCCACATATTGTTTTATCTCCCATGATGCAGAACCAACCTGTCTATAGTAATCCTGGTAGGTATAGTATTATCTTTCACAATCACATCGTACGTTGATGTTTTTTATGATAGTATAGTTCACCTGGAGGAGTAAATCATATTATTTTATTATGTATAATTTACTATTGCGTCTCAAAATTAAAAAAAAAAATTATGTATTGGAATGCAGTTCTGGGAAACGTTTTGTACGGGACAGATTACTCTCCCCGTACTAATAATTTTTAAGGGGGCCGCTGACCGCTGCTCGTCTCCAGATGTAATGTAGATGGTGAAAGCGGAGAATATGGCGTGATGATACTTGTATGTAATAAAACCAAGTTTTATTATATTGCGGCAATCAGTGCAGGAGTTGAAGCGAAGAGAGTGGTGGCAGTAGCTCAAAGCCTTTACAAGGACTGGTTTTCACGTAGGTAGAAGCGCTAAAGCCTCCCGACGCGCAGCGAGTGAGTCCGTATGTGAAAGTGAGTGCTGATTCCAAACACGACCGGCTTATATAACCTCCGCGGCACCAAGCAACTAGCGATAGCGTTGGTAACGGTTTTCCGTTTCTGAGAATTTTAGTACACCCTTCGCTAGTTTTCTGTTGTCACGGCGTTATGATTGGCTGTTCACAATGGCGCGACAAACGACCATTGTTTCCGAGAATACTATCGATTTATTTTGTCAGAGCCACTGCATATATCTTCGTTACTATGCGCTTCCACTCCTTTCCGACCGCCTTATTTATTTTAACAAATGACAGAAACAAATTAACAATTAAAATAATATAAAATTACTAACATTAATTAAATAAAATGAACATTTTTGTAAATAATGAAATAAAATAAAATAAATTAATAATCTATTTGCATACGTCCGATACACGTTTGATATAATATGTTAAAATAAATAACTCAAATAAAATTAAAATTTTCGTGACTCACCCATTAGATTTCGACTTACACAGAAAGCGTCCAAACCTACCCCTGAATCCAATAAGTCCAAATAGATCTAGAGAGTGCTCAAATAAACCCATCACTTTGAGCAGGAGGATATATGGAAGGAAAATTGCGAATTGGGGGGTGTAGTCAAAGAAAGCGACACTAAAATATTTAGGGACCAAATGGACGATTGAAAGAAAGAAAATCCACGGAGAAAGTGTAAGGTCGCTTGGAGATCAAGAAGATTGAATCATTTAGCTTTGTGAGATCAAATAGGATCTAGTTATAAGAAATAATCATAAGACTTCTAGAAAATCGTTTTTTTTTCTTTCAAAAAAATGTATAAGAACATTGTATGAGGAACAATTAATTTATTTTTATTATAGACAAATGAAACATAACGAACGAAAAATACAAAACGGCAAACAAAATATCAATATCGATATGAAATTTAGAAATAACAAATGTCAGAAGAATCCTAGATATGTCTACGTTAGTGAGGCAGTACTCTTTCCAGAATTAATAATATATTTTTTATGAACACTGCCTCACTGACAGAAAAAATGTCCAAATTAAAAAACGATTAAATTCAATTTCCGAATTGCTTTTTCTACAGGCATCACCAAAGGCAGGTTGGTTCTGCGTGAAAGGAGCAAATTACAATTGATGTCGATGCTTTCACGGGCACCCAAAATCAGGACCAAAAAGAGTTATTTGTTCTAGAGCATAGGGGTTCTCATTAAGTCTCGAATTAGCTTGGAAAAATGCGTCGCAATAAAATAGGGATAAACAAATATTTTGGGATTTAGCAAATGCTAAATTTGCTAAATGCTAAACAATCATTCTTCATAGATGGCGTTAGTGGATGGATTGTATAGATTAATCTTAAAAAATTAATTAGTACAATCAAATCTACATAGATGGCTAACTGGAACTGCCACGTGAAGATAAGTATGAATTTGGAGTATATATACAACTTCCAAAAATGTATCATACATGATCATAATAACAATGGTGGAATGGGGAATGTTGTAATTACATAAAGCGTGCGCTTAACCCAACCAATGACAGGTCATAAGTCCTGTAAACACCTTGATCATCCATATTCAGTTTCCAGTTTGTTTCTTCGTCTCTATTGAGATACAATTAAAAATTTAAATATTTTGGGTATTTTTTCTATTATATAATATGTACATCTTTAAATCTTAGGAAGGTAAATATTCTTCCTCGAACAATGATGCAAAACTCCATATTAAATAATGAATACGAATGAAAACGTCTGTTTTATTACATAATATTAATTGTGCACTGCCATTTTGCTTCAGTCGATATAATTCTATTTGCGGTAATGACTGTGAGTGGACCATTCATTTTGTTTCCTGCTCCAACTCTACATTCGATATCTTTCTTCATTTTTCCATCCCTTGTAAACACGCTTTTCAGACAAAAAAATTCGCGCTTATGTCACAATTCGTTTTATATTCTTCCTTTTCAAATACCATAACCTTAGACTTTGACACGTTCATCACAAGGTCACACTTATTGCATACTTCGTATATTCTTGAATATAATAATAAAAATAATAAAATAATAATAATAATAGTAATAATAATAATAATAATAATAACAACAACAACAACAACAAACCATCACGCCGTTTCCCCGCAGGGGTAGGCAGAGAGAATGGACTGCCATACTACTCTATCCTCACATACCTCTCTAGATTCCTCCACATTCATATAATACATCGAGTCATACACGCACGTCGATTCTTCCGGCTTCTGACATGACCAACCTTTAATATTTGATTAATTTGGTCATGACATGTTTTCCTCGGTCTACCTTGACTCCTTACTCCACTTACATCGTTAACGTATACTTTTTTAACCATTCTTTCTTCACCCATGCGCTCTATATGTTTGTACTAATGCAGCGATCCTTTCATAATTTTGTTCATAATACCTCCTTTCGCTCTACATTCCTTCCTAATATCAGCATCAGCACACATACATCTTAGGGACCTCATCTCTACCGCATTTATTACGCTCTCATCTTTATTCTGCCAGTTCCATGCTTCGCTTCCATACATAAGGGTTGGGACCAGCACTCCATTGTGAACGGCCGATAATAATCAATCTTCTAGAAAACAGATGTTTTCATTCGTAGTAATCATCTTATGAAGGTTTTTGCAAAAGACAAGTATAATAATCATACGATAATTCAGTAATAAATTATAGAATATTTCATCATAAATTTGTTTTCAGTGAGATTGTATTTATGACGAAAAAAGTCAGATTTGACTGGATTTCAAAGGTATTTCTGCTCGTTTTATGGTATAGGGTCGAAGCACCAGTATTTGACCGCCCACCAGTAAATGACCGTTGGTTAATAAAACAAAATATAATAAGAATTGCTCTATGTGTCCAGTCAAAAATCTTTAATACCAAGGAACTATGACAAAAGAGGTAGGCAGAGACAACTGTTGGTAAGAAACAAAACTATCAGTTTTGAACTGTGCCTTGTCAAACAGTAAAAGTGCGTCTTCCCGTTGTTGTTCTGAGATTGTTAGTAGTTTTTTATAAGAAAAAGTGTGGTAAGATTTTTTTTAATGCTATTTCTTATGCAATTCTTTGAATATTAACATTTTTTTTATATATTAGAGTGTTTCATAATGTGACAATGTAACAAAATCTATGTATTGTATCAATATAACCTGAAGTGGTCAATTACTGGTGATTGTGCTATTTTTTTTAGAGAAATATTAATTTTAATAGTAATACTCACATTTCAATAAAAAAAGTTAGAGAATTTAGAGAAGTCAATGTGTTTTTTATTGTTTTATTTTATTTTGTACACTGAAATAATGAAATTAATGCCTTTAATGTGGATTTCAGTACAAGCTGAACCTTAAACGGTCATTCATTGGTGCTTTGACCCTATATCTTTACAGGACAAAACAATCGACGTCTCTCCGCTTATTTCTACACGGAACGGTCCTTTGTAACCACAGAAATGATTTCTGGTAAAATTTTAATATTCTACGTCCGAACCCAACTGTCAACTTTCATCTGCGGTTTACCCCCTCGAGCGTTTCGTAAGGGATAAAAATAGTACCCTTGTACTTTACCATTGTTTACTTTCAGCTTTTGAGAATTTGTAATTACATATGCATAATGAGGGCGGGAATAAAAATACGTATAAAATAAATAAAACAAACATAAAACATAAACAATTATTATCTGATTGCTAAAGTCAGATGCAGCTCTCATGACTAAAAAAAACATTGTCAAAGCGCCCTTGAGGTGAGTTTTTGGTGAAAACGGCGCTATAAAAATCAGCCTAATTATTTTTATTATATAAGATATCACTTAAAAAATAAATAAACGCATTATCAAATGCCTCAGAAGGGCGAAACATGTCATTCCCATAAAATATAATAAAACTTCTAGAAAACTGACCGTTTTATCCGTATTAATCCACTTTAAAGAGTGTTCATTAAAGTGGAATAACTAACACTTTCTAGATTAAATCGATTTAATAAAATCCTTTTTAATTATTTTCTTAGAAACATTTTATTTCGTCTTACCTCAAATAACTTATTTTTGATTTATATAATATCATTTAGAACCCCCTAACTATGTAATCATTGTCATAAAATTTCTTAACGAGTTCTAAGAAACACTTTCCAATATGCTCCATACTAGTGTACTCGTATATAAACTGCAACAAGTTGAAGTTTCGTCACATTTCATAATGCCTTAGAAGGGCGAAACATGTCATTCCCATAAAATATATAATATAATAATAAAACTTTCAGAAAACTGACGTTTTCATTCGTATTAATTATTTAATATTGAATTTTACATCATTGTTCAATAAACAATAAATATTATAAATAAATTCCGTTTGCTGAAAATAAAATGTCAGAAAATTTATTTCTGACCTTTTATTTTTTCTTTTTCTGACCTAAATAAATTTTATAATAATAATATTAATAATTAGGCTAATTTGTGTAGCGCCGTTTTCATGAATAGTTCACCTTAAGGGCGTTTTGACAGTGTTTATAGTCATGAGAGCTGAATGTGACACCAGCAATCAGATAACCGTTGCTTATATTTTATGAGATATTTTGAAAAGGTGGGTTTTTAGGTGAGATTCAAAGTCTGTCGGATTGTCAATGCATCTGAGGCGTGCAGGAAGCATATTCCAGGCGGACAGACCTGCCACTGCGAAAGCCCGATCTCCGAAATATTTCCGTGGGTTGCGCTTTGGCTTTACTAATCTGCCTATTGCCGAGGAGTTTGCTGATCGAAGCGTAGATTGCCGCAAGTTAGGGCTATCAGCAACACAAAGTTCAGATATATAGGCTAGTGCCATTACGTGAAGCGCTTTAAAAACCGTCCAGCATAGTTTATACTGGATTCTTTCAGGATACTTGAGTCAGTTTTTTTAGATGTTGTGAATTATGCTAGTTTTTTGGAACACTTTTTATAAGTCGTGCTGCCGCATTGAAAACAGATTGAAGTTCATTCAGTTCGTAGTTATACACTTGTCGGGGTTAAATACATAACCCTTATAAGCATATTTCATGATGAAATATATGACACGAATAACCGAAAAACGCCTGACTCAGGACCTACTTATCAAAACTGATGAGTCGAAGGTCCAGATTTATTCAGTTTGGTCACTAGGTCACTAGAGCAGAGCATCGTGTGAAAATGGAAGCAAAGCATATAAAAGCGGTACTTCCGACCACCCAATACGTCAGTCATTATTACGGCTTCTAACAGACACGAGTCTACGTTAATAAGTCTCGAGGCATCTCGGACTCCCTCTCCCGCCGACCTACGAAGCCACGCTACTACGTCATTCCTTCTTACGACTTCTAACCGACACGAGTCTACGCCGTCAAGTCTACGTACGAGAAACCTCCGACCTTTCTACCGAGCTACGCAACTGTCTACACTGCTACACCACGTAACTTCCGACGAATCTTCACTCCAGCTACTGCCCAGTAAACCATCAGCCCCAGCTGCTATCGACGTCCAGGCGCACGCTCCATCACGAGTACATAATACTGTCAACGTATGATTACTTGTGACCTGCAATAAACGCTGAAACCTCCACCGTCTTTTAACTCGCACCACATACCCCAAACACTATTATATTAGTTATAATACTTAAATATTTAACTTTGAGCTTCAATATAATGAAGTTTGATAATGAAGTTTCGAGGTATTGGCGTACCAAGAATAAATTTAAGTTATACAATATGCTCACAAAGTAACTAACCCAACTTTCGTATTCTCTAGAGTGAACTTGTGGAGAGACACTTCAACTGCGCTATTTATATCTCAGTATATTATATATTAACTATACTTTTTTGTACACATTACTGATAGTCACAGAAAAATTGGACTTTAGTTTCCTTTAGTTTACAATCCAGGAGTTTTTCTTATTCTCAGTCCTATTCCTGATGATTGAGGGTCGTTTCCATCCTGTAAACCTGTGCTCCGCAACCTTTTCTCACCTACGGCAGACCTAAGTTCTTCCTAGAATTCCGCGGCACGCAGTGGGGTGCCTAGGGTTAGCCAGTAAGGCAAGCCAAGGAATTATTAATAAACATTCGTTAAGAAATTACATAATCGTTCTTTTCATAACATTTCTGCACATAACGTAAATGACAGATAACATTCTGACAATAGAAATGAAGTTCGTGACACATCGAATAGTAACATACTACAGAGTGATAAAGCCCGGCTTTACATCCATACAAAATTGTAGATATCTTCTGGTATATATGCACCTAGCTATGTGATTACAAGCTAAAAATACGTATGTGCGACAAGGAACCTTTTGCAAGCCCAATATGAAGCCCATCGAAAACATGAAACAAAACATGTGGACTTCGGCGATTTCGCGGGCATCTCACCTACGCCTACGGTACGTATGAGTGAAATAAAATACGGAGCGTATGAGTGGAACAAAACACACACTTAGGTCATTTCTGCACATGTCAGCTGAGTCATTTGCAACGCAACGAATTAAATCGCTTTAACTCGCGCGAAAATTCAAAATATTATTTTATTCGTAGATGGTTCAAACGCGCAATAAACGTCGTTTTATTATAGATTTTTTAGGGCAAGCCCGGCTTTTCGGCTTGATTGGAAGTACCGCCACTGGCGGCACACCTAAAGCTAAAATTCGGTCTGGGCATGGGCGTTAATCAGCTCAGCAGAGATGTTGGTGACTTTTTTTTAGCTCAGTCGGGAAAATCGATTGTCGATTTTTCACGAATGGCCTAAAAAAAGGTCGCCAAAAAAATATCCCGTCAGATTTTCACTAAAATATATAAAAAAGGTCACCAACTTCTCCTGGGCTGATTTACAAAGAGTCCACTCTTTCGCAATTCACGACTTCCGACTATAACTAAATATTTTTTTCATTATGTATTTGACCGCGGCACACCTGTATCCAGCTCACGGCACACTGGTGTGCCGTGGCACACCGGTTTCGGAGCACTGTTGTAAACTATTAACCATGGCCCGCCATGCGCTCCTGTCACCCGTCAGTCTCCAGGCTGCAGCTAATGAGAGACCAGTCAGATACCTGATTTGATCCGACCAGCGGTTCGATGGTCGTCTTCCCTCTACTTTGCTCATGATAATGAGCTTTTTAAGGTTATCTTGATCTCTCCGGGCTATGCGTCCAAAATATTTTAACACTCTCTGAGAGCACTTCCGCGAGAGACTTGCCTTGATACCCAGCTGGGCAACGATTGACTGGCTTGTTATTCTTCCCGTCTAGATAGATAAAGAGAATAACATACCTCTGTAGCTTCCTTTACATTCATACATCGTAACATGCACGATCGTAGATTTTTCCGAATGTGGCCGCCTTTCAGTATTTGATTAATTTGGTCATGCCGTGATTTCCTTAGTCTTCCACGGCTTCTCTTTCCACTCACACTGCTTATATATACCTTTTTAACCATTCTTCTATCATTCATTTGTTCCATATGTCCAAACCATCTTAGTGATCCTTTCTTGATTTAATTTATCACGCTTTCATCTGCCTCACATTCCTTTCTTACTTCATCATTAGATATTCTATCATACATTGTTTTTCCGTACATTCTTCTTAGTAACCTCATATCTACGTCATTATTCCTAATTCCATAATTTTTTTGCCAACTCCAAGTTTTACTTCCATACATAAGGGTTGGCATTAGAACTCCATTATGTACTACCATCTTTGCTTTAGTGGATATATTGTTATTTGCAGTGATGACTTGAGCGGCGCCATTTATTTTGTTCCCAGCACCGATCCTTCTTTCCATATCTTTCTCCATTTTTCCATTTCTTGTAAACATGCTTCCCAGATAAATAATTTTGGCAACTTGCTCCAGTTTCTTACCATTTGCACTTATGTCACAATTTGTCATACTTTCTTCTTTTTCAAATACAATCACTTTAGACTTGGACACATTCATTATAAGGTTACTCTAAATGTCCGGAATAATTCCAGCCGCGGGCTTAATTAGTAGGAATATTTCCATATTCAAGGGATTTATAATCATTGTGATAACTAACTAACTAACTAACCATCACGCCATTTCCCCGAAAGGGTAGGCAGAAAGAATGGACTGTCACACTTTTACTGATGCGGCACTCCATCCTTTTTTTTCGCCCTGCGGGAGACGCGGTGTGATGGGTTGCGGACCTCATCGCCACCAATAGGCATCTCCCGCGCACACTTCGATCGTCCAACACCCACAAAATAAATCTAAAACAAATAATATAAAATACAAAGATATAAAATAAAATAACAAAATAAAAATAATTTAACACAAAATGTTCTTTTGAGATGGTGCACATATTGTCTATTTAATTTATGTTCCACGTATCCACCGTTTTTTTTAATTTAGCAAATAAAGTAATAACACATAATGTTTTTTTTTCGATGTTGCACATGTTGACATGAACGGTCTGGACTTGTGTGTTTATTTAATTTATGTTACACGTATCCACCGTTTTTTTTTAAATTAGCTGTAATTAGGTATTTAACCAGCAAGAATCATTGTGATTTTATTGTCAATTGAATTTGTTTCATAAAATTTATACCGTGAGTTTTATGACGAAACATGGCAAAGCATGACTTTACTTTTACTTTCAAAAGGCGGTTCTTACACATCAAAGGGCAATAAAGCAAACATTCACTCGACATGAAACTTTAGTTCAGAAAAGTCCTTCAAAATTTGATTTTGTATTCCGATGACAAACTGGAGAGAAATGAACCTTGTGCAGAGTATACTTGTGTTAGATATCCGTTTGGGAAATAGAGCGTGCAGTAGAATTTTCAATAATATAAAATAGTCATGGCGAAGTTTTCGAATACGTTTTTCGTTTTAAAATCAAATTTCACGTTGATAAAAATGTACATTTCAAATGTAGAATTGACACGTGTTTACAATTCAAATTTTAAAATAGAAATATTTGGTTGTCCACACAAAAATCGATTTCGAATCTTATAAGAGTATCTTGTCGTGGGGTTTTATTGTACAATTTATAACTATAACCACTGGTGCCCCTAGAAACTACAAAAAATCAGCTAATCTTCCAACCCCAAGATACCAATTAAGGGCCATTGACACAAAGAATTAGGTATGTACCTTTAAAATGCCGTGAAACACCACCTTGCATGACCTTGACAATGTAATCACTGACCCTACACTTTCAGGGTCATAGCAGACAGGGAGATGGCGTATAGCGTATCTTCGGCGCCACAAAAACCGAGACCAACCAGCTAAGAAAAGTCAACGGGAAACCACTCCAATTACAAGGATTAATTGTATCTCAATAGAGACGAAGATGCAAATTGGAAACAGAATATGGTGATCGAGGTGTTTACAGGACTTATGACCTGTCATTGGTTGGGTTAAGCGCGCGCTTTATGTAATACAACATTTCCCATTCCACATTTCTTATGACCACCATGTCTGACAATTTTTGGAAGTTGTATATATGGTACAAAGTAACACCACACTTCACATATTTTATTTCAATCTACACGCTAGTGCCATCTATGAAGATTGGATTTAAGCACTAAGCAGAAGATCTTTTTATTTACGCAATGTGAAAGGCTACCGCCATTAACGTATTGCTAGATAACGCCTGGATGTCACTCCAATTTATATGCTATTTTTAACTTGGACCAGTTTTTGTTTTTACAACATTTTGAATGCATACAAATACTTGTAGACGAATACTGGATTTTATCCATTGCGGGTTATCATTTTTCAAGGATTAATTCATTCATAATTAATCCTTGAAAAATGATAACCCGCAATGGGTAAAATCCAGTATTCGTCTACAAGTATTTGTATACATTCAAAATGTTACATACATATAATATTTACTCATACACGAATGTACATGAAAAATAATTTTATAGGCATCTTTGGAAAAAATAGCATGATATTGAATGCCTTGCTTTCGCGGAAGAGTCACGATATTTAATTGATATCTGAAGCAATTCAAAAAAGGTTTGAATTAATGTTGAATTGTTTTGTGCGTAGGTAGATTAAATAACTTATGTAATGGGATAAATCAAAGTACCTTTCATGGAGTCCGTTCCTAAGCCTTCCCAGTAAAGCTCTTTAATGAGAAATGACGATACTCTTATTTGTAATCTAAATTAATTCACCAATCTAGATGTAAGGACGATGTTAGCATTTACGTAATGTAAGATTGCCCGAACCACATCAAAAGACCTTTCTAACTAATCAGTGATTTTACCGTTAAAATCTATCAATTGAAATAATCACATTCTCAAATTTATTAATTATTTATTATTAAATAATATATTTTTTAACTACGAATTTTTATGACGCAAAGATAAAATAAACAGAAGGAGACCCCCCACACGATGGTCCGATGACATTCTAAGAATTGCTAGCGATTGGATGCGAAAGGCTAAAGGTAGGAATACGTGGAGAAGTATGGGGGAGGCCTATGTCAAGCAGTGGACGACAACGGCTGTTTAAGTATTAGTATGTAGTAGTAGTTAATTTTACATAATTATTTTAAGATTATTTTTGCATAGAATCATGTTTACCACCCTTGATCTGTATGTAAGCATATGATATGGAAAAAAAAAGTATCTGAGAACTGACGGTAAGGTCAGAATATATAAAACCTGCGTAAGGCCTATACTGACATATAGCATTGGGAGCAGAGCGGATACCACAAGAACGAAGGCTAAAGTACGGGTGGCAGAGATGAGGACGTTGAGGATGATAGCAGGAAGGACTATTCGCGATAGGGTGAGGAACACGGCCATCCGCGAGATCTGCAAGGTGGAGGATGTCGTGAGATGAGGCAGACAACGCAGAAGATACTGGAATGCGCACGTGCAGACGATGGATCCCACCAGAATCCCACACGCTGTGGCGCATCAGACTCCTGCCGGCTGCCGTCCCCCCGGAAAACCGCCGAAGAGATGGAGAGATAGCTGGGAGTCAACCTCCCAAGAGAGGCCAGCCTGATTTCAGGAACAGACCAAAGGTCTATAAGGAGAAGAAGAAGAGTCTGTATGTATATAGAGGAAGAGTCTGTCGATGCCAGAGAGTTTGGCGAAACCAGGAGCTGTAGAAATAAAGACAAAAGTGAAAGTAGTTAAAAAACATTATTTTATTTAATAATTATTTTAAACGAATTTCACAGATTTCAGTAAAATGATTAGATTACCTTTAATTATTTTCTTCTTAATATTTCCGACCTGATTGTTTTCTTTCATATCAAATTTTGACATTCTATCATTTTTGTTTACCCATATTCAAATTGATAAAATTAATTACGCTTTTACCTTATTAAGAGAGTTTAAGTGAAAATTTTATTAAAACATAATTGTTTGTATAAATAATATTCCAGAATAAAAGATTCTGTATATTTGATGTGTTTGTGAAAGTGAAAAGCGGTTTGTTTGAATTATATTGAAAATTATGAAAACTTGTATAGACAAACAATTTATATTACTTTGCTACATTAGATAAGATAAAACGGCCACAAAATTAATGAAATTTTAATTCATTATTGTTTTAAAAAGTCGGCAGGTAAAATTTAACACGACATTTAAATAAACTCGTTTATTATTTTAAATATTTAAAAAATATATTATATATATTATAAACAATAAATACAGAATTCAATTTTTTTTAATATTGTTTAGTTCAAGACGATTTTGGTATCTACGAGTATAATACTCCAAAACGTTTGTATTAAGGGGTTAAGGGCAGGCAAATGTATAAAAATACAAGTATTTTAAATAAATAACAATTGCAGGTTATTTAATTTATTTTATAAAACCAACCCAAATTTGAAAAAAATATAAATAATATATTAAGTTACTGCCTTATTGGTTGGAGCTCGTTCCGTAAGTGGTGCTTTGCGGTGACCATTATAACTTTTTACAGGTTCATCTAAAATCGTTCAAAGAATAAACAAAAAATATTTTAATAGTTAATTTAGTGCCTGATATGGCGACCTCTGATAATTTACTTCCGAATTTTCAAGGAAAAATGGCACAGTTAATTGTTCATAAAAAACAGAAGTTTATAAAAAGGAAAAAAAATCCCCATTAACACAATTTATTTTATAACGTATCGAGTTTAATAAAGTTGATTGCTTTAAGTGTAGACAATATCTTGATATATGTAACGAAATTTTTAGTATTATTATTATTCGAGTATATCTTTTGCCTACGTGATCGAGTTAGGAATATAGCAATCCGAGAAATATGCGAGGTCGAAGATGTGGTCAGATGGGGTCAAACGGTAGAGAGAAACCTGGAGTTCAGCGTCTCAAGAGGACCCGCCTGAAATAACAGACTCCTGAGTCTACCAAAAGTGAAGAAAAAGAAGAAGAAGAAGAAGAGTATATCTATTATGGTGTATACAAAAAAAATAAAAAATAAATAAATGAAACATTGTGGAAGTTTGTATCATTTTGGTTACAACTAAATAATACTATTATATTATATTATTAGGTCTTTCGGAAAGTTCGGTCAGTTTTGCAACAGAGGGCTCTGGCCGCTTCTAGACTTCAAATCTGGTGACCATATTTTAGTAAGCCTGAGCATCTGTCAATTCTGCTTGAGCCTGGAAGACCGAAAAATGAACTCCTTAAATCGGATGAAACGGTTTTGGGAAAGTCTACCGACAACTAATGCGATTAAAGCAGGTGTTGGCTAAAAAACGATCGGAATGGGGCAACAGACACAGCAGGCTGATTCTCCAAGATGATATCGCTCGACCTCACATCGTAACCGCGGACAAAAACTACACACAAAATGTGGGTTGGGAGATTATACCGCACCCGCCTTATTCACCAAACGTGGCACCATCGGACTTCCACTTGTTTAGATCCATTACGCATGCCTTAAAAGAGCAGCACTTCCATTCATATGCAGATTTCAAGAATTGGGTCTATGCCTGGATTACCTCAAAAGACGAGGCGTTTTTTCGACGACAGATTCATCTATTGCCAGTAAAAAGAGGTAATTAGTGGCTAACGATGGAAAATATTTTGATTGATGTGTTTCGTTTATTTTACCTTTCAAATGCGATTTTCATACAAAAAAAGACCAAACATTCCGAAACACCCAATATTGAAAATGTTCAATCCAATTAATTACTGTTTCTATCTATACTTATAAAGGTGTGCCACTGTGAAGTAAATAGTAACAAAATACGTTCTACAGGAAGCTTAAACAAATGAATTGTTCTTATTCGGAACGCTTAGATTATTTAAATTGTTACCCAATATACGAAACAGCTGGAATTTTGAAAACAAATTCAGAACAAAAGCAGTGTTTATCTATGAAACGTTGAAAGGGTGTGTGAGCTGGCGGAATTCTCTGATACAAAAAAAACTTAAACTTGGCTATAAAATATTTTTAGGCATTAATTCGTATTGAAATTTCAAAGTTTTAATAACAAAATTACAATGAGAAAGAAAAACACTGGCATATTAATTCAAACATCCTAAATATAACTTTTTTACTCAAACAACGTTTATAAGCAAACTAGATAGAGATTTGTTTACGAAGCTTAGATAAATGTATTTCTCGTAACATTTTTGTAAAATACTTTGCAATAAGTCTTTGTCATTATTTGTAATACAAAACGTTTTAAATTATTTTCAATTCTCATTGATCTATTATGACTCGCAATACGTTTTTAATGAATACACATACACATACGCATACGCATACGCATACACATACACACACACACACACACGTACACGTACACGTACACGTACACGTACACGTACACGTACACGTACACGTACACGTACACGTACACGTACACGTACACGTACATATACACATACACGTACACGAACACGTACACATACACGTACCCATACGCATACGCATACATATACACATACACACACATACACGTACACGTACACGTACACGTACACATACACGTACCCCAACACGTACCCGTATACATACACGTTCACGTACACGTATACGTACACGTACACGTACACGTAACGTGCACGTACAAGTACACATACACATACACATACAGAAACATACACATACACAAACGTACACATACACATAACATACACATAAACATACACATACACACACACATACACATACACATACACATACACATACACATACACATACACATACACATACACATACACATACACATACACATACACATACACATACACATACACAATCACATACAAATACACATACACATACACATACACAAACACATACAAATACAAATACACATACACAAACACAATCACATACACATACACATACACATACACATACACATACACATACACATACACATACACATACACATACACATACACATACACATACACATACACATACACATACCCATACACATACACATACACATACACATACACATACACATACACATACACATACACATACACATACACATACACATACACATCCCTATTTCATTTCAATATGCCTATTTCAAGCATAATGAACAGTATAATATTATTGTTAATAATAATAATCAAAATAATATGCTAACTTTTAAAGCGCCGTTTTTGTGATGTAATCATCTCAAGGGCGCATTAAGACGTGTTTTAAATCTAAAAATCTAAATTTTCGCGATCGGTTAAAAGGTTATTGATGATCTACATATAAACCCCTCATAATAATTTATTTAAGAAAACATCAACTTGAATTTTCACAAATACATCACATGCTTAAAACCCCAGTTTGTTTAAATTCAACCGCATATACTTGTTCGTAATATTTGTTTTGATAAACTTCTATTTATATTCAAACTATTGTAACAATATTTCATTTAAAAAAATCTTTTTGAATTACCTCACACTTATGGTATTTCTATGTATACACTTAGAAAAGTTTTATTACTCTTTCCCGGATTCACACATTGAAAATCTTTATTTTAAAGCACCTAAGTGGAAAACCATTTTGCCAAGTTCGGCTGACATGCGAGAAAGGCCTTAAGCTGAGAAATATTAGCATGCAGAATGTGATTGTTTTATATTCTTAAACCATAGAAAGGAAAACGGTAAAACTTATTTTTCAGCTTAAAAACTCACTATCACGTCCGGAAAAAAAATTAAAGAAATTTTATCATAATTACTAATTTATGATTGAACCTTGAAATTTCGAATTGAAAGTACACAAATTGTTCGTAAACCCCGATACTTTGTGAAGATAAAATGAATACTATTAATGTTGTTATTTGAAATTTCTGGCCATACAACTCTTGAAGAGTTTTAGCCTCCTTGATGATTTTTCCATTGTTATTTAATCTCTACTCCGACTATGTTTTTAAACGAGCCCTCATCAACACCGACAAAGGACTGAAAATTAATGGCGTTGTGATAAACAATATAAGATATGCCGACGACACTGTTTTATTAGCTGAAAGTGTTAGCGATCTTCAGAACCTCCTTAATCTTGTTGACGAGTCCGGTGAAAGATTGGGGTTAACAATAAATGTCAGCAAAACCAAATGGATGACATTCGGACGGCTTGACTACAGTGGATCAGTATTGCATTTGAACGCCCGCAACGTTGAAAGGGTGGAAAATTTTAAATACCTCGGCAGCATACTAACGCAATCTCTTGACTCAGATGTAGAGATAGAATGCAGAATTGAGGCAGCAAGAGCTACGTTTTATAAAATGAAATCACTCTTCTGCAATGATAACGTAAACTTGAAACTCCGCCAGATAATGATCAAATGCTATGTGTGGTCTGTTTTATTGTACGGGTGTGAAACTTGGACCCTGAAAGTTAACTCAATGAACAGACTGGAAGCATTTGAAATGTGGCTCCATCGCCGAATACTCAGAGTTCCCTAGACAGACATGGTTACCAATACCGAAGTCTTGAGGCGAGCTAGAGTTGACAGGGAATTGTTATCAACTATCAAGGTTCGAAAGATCTCATATCTGGGTCATATACTGCCTGGAGAAAAGTACCACCTTCTCCAACTGATATTGGAGGGGAAAATTGAGGGACGTCGAGTACACGGAAGGAGACAAATGTCCTGGCTGCGAAACGTGAGGGAGTGGACTGGCATCCGAAGTGTTGAGGAGCTGTTCCGAGCGGCGCAGGACAGGGACAGGTTCGCCGAGGTGATCGCCAACGTTGGGGGGACCCGACAGGGCACTTGAAGAAGAAGAAGAAGATGATTTTTCGCCAAGCTCCTCGATCCTGCGCCTTTTGCTCCCAGCAGTCCGATTCGCCAAACCTAGCAAGATAAGCCAGAACATTGTCCATTAGGCGCTGTCTAGGCCTTCCTAGAGGTCCTTCTCCAGTCAGTCTAGACGCGTACAGGGTCTTGATTGCTCTGGTCTCTTCTGCTCGGCATACGTGCCCAATCCATGCTAGGCAACCGGCTCTCGCGGTGCTCGTGATAAGGGGCTGCTGGGTCATCGTACGGATCTCTTGGTTGCCTCCAAGTTCCCGCTGCAACCCCGAGTCTGGGTCCCTTATTCCTTATTCTTAAAGTCTAGTTTTAAAAACATACGCACTCGATTTTTAGTTATATAGAAACCAACGATAATTTGTGATAGTAAAAAAAGTGAAAACGGATTATTCCTCGTATGTCAAAAACAAACAATTTATTTAATAGATATCCTAATTTGGTTTTGATCGAATGGGTCTCTCGGTCTTTTCACTGAGAGGTTCGAATTCGGATTTAATTTTCTATCTCTTTGATGATTTGACTGAATGAGACAGGAACCCCGAAGGTAAAGTGTAGGAGGTACCTACATAGAAGTTCAGTAATGCCCATTGCGATTAAATTTAAGTTGAATACGACCCTATTCTCAAAAATTTTTTTTATTTATTTTTTAACCCAATTAGTTTTTTTTATTAACTATAATATTGATTCTCATTACATGTGATAGGCCAATCTATCGCCATTTTATTGTCACGTGAATTATACAGTAGACCAAAGACAATGTGACAATCTCGTTGCCATCGTCGGGAATCGAATTCGGGACCTTCGTTGTGGCAGTCATAGTTTTTATCACTCTAGCACGAACGTTGTCTTGATGCTTGTTACATCAATAGCAACGTTATTCCGTGAGTATATGCAGTTGGGATTTAAATTTTACTATGCGACACTGAAAGACTTTTCGCCAATGAGCCAAAATATGAATATTCTATTTATGTTTTTCCTGGGTTATAATTAAATTTAATTAATGCGATAAAATCGTTCTACCGATGATTTAAAGAGACACTACACACAAAATAACTTTATATTAAATGTAAAAATAATAATAATTAACACTTATTATTTTAAATAGTCCATTGTTTTTCCCGAGACACTATGATACCTTAACATTTTAAACTGTTAAATGAAATAACTTTGTTTTTTGTGTCACAATTGTATTTTATTTTACGCGACAGCTGTTTCGTTAACCTATGTTGATATCATCAGGTGTTACAATAATATATCAAAATATTACAATAATATGTCGCGTAAAATAAAATACAATTGTGATACACAAAACATAGTTATTTAATTTCACAGTTTTAAACTTATTATTTTATGTGAATTACATGTTGTACGTACTTAAGCCAATCGCACAATGTGGGTAAAAGGAAGAACATTTTACTATAATAATAATATACAAGACAACTAGTTGCATAGAAATCATTAATATCTCAAAAAAACGTTTTCTAAATTTGATTGGAGTATCATACTAATTGGGAAAACTCTCCAAGTTTGTGTCCGTAACGCAGACATAAGAAAAACTTGCGAAATAGAGGATATCGTTCGGTGGAGTAGATCCAAAAGATACAGGAGGGACCATGTAGCTAGAATGGATAGTGACAGACTCGCATATACGAGTACAGCCCCATACTAAATACCCTCCGGACGCCGCTCACCTGGAACGCCGCCTAAGAGATGGAGGGATAGCTGCTTCCCATCATCCCAAGAGACATTATTTCTATGCCACAGATTGTCAGATCTGTTTAATAAGAAAAAGAAGAAGACGCACATACTTATTTTCCCTTTTAAGTCGTTTCGAGTACTCGCACATGTTGGATCGCACCGAAACATTTTTTTATAACCGGCTGTAAAATTAATTTCACATTTCTATTAAGCCCACTCACATTTTATTCAAATGGTAATCCCGGGCTTCTCATTATACATAATGTTTTCAATGAAATATTTATTACGTCACGACGATTTAAATTAAATACGCACTAAACATATTCGACCTTTAGGTTTTAAGATTCTAGCTCTTACGTCCATGTATTATACATATTATAATTAAAAAAACTAATGCCAGAGACTATTTTTAGCTGAGGTTAACCTAATCGTTGACATGTCGAAGAACATGGTTTTTTACCCTATAACTCCCTACTTTATTAACACAATGTGAAGCTATAGCCATTAGCGCATTGTTAAGAAGCCGCCTGGAGATATCACTCCTATCTATATGCCAAAGAATTGACCAGAATGATTACAAATATTTTTTGTGAATGTATACTTATACTTGTGTACGAATACTGGATTTCACCCATGGTGGGCGATTAATTTATGAAATTTAATTGTATCTCAATAGAGACGAAGATGCAAACTGGAAACTGAATATGGTTGATCAAGGTGTACTTATGACCTGTCATTGGTTGGGTTAAGCGCTTTAAGGTCTGATTGTTTTTCTTCCCCCTTCAATAAGTCGTTTTCGTACTGTGAAGTCATAAACAATAACTGAAGCGTGTGCTAAGTCTTGCTGAAGGCCTTGGCTGGTTTTCCTAGGGTTTAATTTACTTTTTCTTATTAAAAAAGCTTCGTCCCCTGCTGTTGTCTTCCTTTTCCTTCCACATTTCCCTTTTCTGTTCACTTCAATCATCCCAGTGTCCCTCTGCTGCTGCAAAACTTGTTGACGGCTCCTAAACTTACACCACACTCCTTGGCAATATCTTTTTGTTGTGTGTTCATTCAAAGTCACAATTTTAGTGCGCTTTTTGGGAGTAATATCCATCTTCACTAATAAAAACCAAATAAAGCTTTAATTCACTCAAAACACAATAATTCTTAAAAACAACAAATGCAACGCGTCTGTAGCTTGCTATGTGCCATTACTCACTGACTGACTGAACAGTAAAACAAAATGGCCGCTCCTTTCACATAGGAGTGTTGCCAACTGTGAAAAAAAGTGAAATAGTGAAATTTTTTATGTATTCACATTAATTCGAACAATACTGTATATTCTATATAAAGATATTCCATTTTTTTAATCCTTTTAATAGCCTGTTTCAGGTACACGAAATACGCAAAAAATTGTACTCGAATGTAACCAGTACCCTTAATTTGGTGCTATAAACAATATTACATTTGATCATGTTTTTCAAGGTTCAATACGTCAGTCCCATAAAATAGGTGATAATAAAACATTAGTTAAACTTAAGGCGTCAAATTTGAGGAATTTCATTTTGACGATTTTTTTATAAATTAATATAGCCTCAGAGTCATAAATCACCCTCAACCCAGAACTTCCATTCGATAAATCCTTTTCAAAATTTAACCCATTGATCTCGTAATGTTATGCCTCTGGTAATCCGTCGAAGTTAATTATTACATATTATATATGTTTCAAGATTCTGATATTAATTTTAATATAATTTTGGTTAGTTTATATCGTTTTCCCGATGACGAAGATGTAAAAACCTTCGAAACTTGTCGAGGAAAATAGACTTAAAATAGAAAAAAACAATGCTTTAATTATTAAGAAATCCGTTATAAAACTTGTAGAAACAAATGTTTTCATTCGTTTTATTTAGCTTAGACTCATATTATCTTCTTCTGCTTCTCATTGTAGATCGATTCTCTGCATCTCTTTGGTGGTCGTCCTGGTGGTCGACGGCCCTCTGGAGTCTCGTGCATCTCGATCTTAGTAATTATTGCTGGACCCATTCTCTAGATGTGATCCCTCCAGAATCGTCTTCTCTGCCTACTCCATCTCACTATGTCTTACATTTTACAGAATTTGCGAATTTATTTATTTGGTATCGTATCTCAAAAGGTTTTCCCCACAATAGGTCGTTATGTTCTCATTTCTGCTACTCTTAGGAGATGTTTGGTTCTGACAGTGTCTTCTTTTGCTTCAATTATGAAATTACAAAACGAATTATGTTAAAAAAAAGTGTTTACAATTGAGATTTTTGAAAAAATACGTTAACGTACTTCTTCGGAAATATTCTTTCCGTAATTAGAATGAATCGACGTGCGTGTATGACTCGTTGTATTAATGTGGAGGAATCTAGAGTAGTGTGGCGGTCCATTCTCTCTGCCTACCCCTGCGGAGAAACGGCGTGATGGTTTGTTTGTTTAATTAGAATGAATGAAAACGTCTGTTTTCTAGAAGTTTTATTATAGTTAACTAAAATGACACCATAATTAAATAAAACGATGTATTTCTAAGTACTTTTCTCTTTATTTCGACAGCGACCGGTTTCGCCAGGCTCACTGGCATCGACAGACTGGTGCCACTATTACAAACCGAGTTCTTTATATACTCGTACATACAGATCAGGGGTGGTAAACATGTATCTATATAAAAATAATCTTAAAATGACATGTTTCACAATGTTTTATTTGCCACATTTGATAATGCCTTAAAAAGACGAAACATGTTATTCCTATAATCTATTGTGTAATAAAACTTCTAAAAATAAATATATATTTTTTTTCTTTTCTTTAACTTTGTACATAACGCAAAAAAAGAAACATTGTTCAATGAATGTGCAATACAAAGCAATGGCGAATATGAATAAATTTTTGTTCGTATCAATTATTTAATATGGAGTTTTTCATCATTGTTAATAGAACAATAACTAATTATTTTCATTCCACATATGTTTATTTTATTGGTATAACATATAATGGTAATACTGTCTTATGTATGGGAACATGTACGA
The DNA here is from genome assembly GCA_022606425.2 of Lepidostoma basale. Taxonomy (NCBI): domain Eukaryota; kingdom Metazoa; phylum Arthropoda; class Insecta; order Trichoptera; family Lepidostomatidae; genus Lepidostoma; species Lepidostoma basale. The sequence goes on along the minus strand of JAHDVF020000410.1, from coordinate 111,705 downwards.
GTATAATACCAATTAGGGTTAAAAAATCAATTATTTTGTTCAGAATGTTTTCTTCCGTAATATATTTCCTTTTAATTTCGGATTCAGACTTATACCACAAATTCGTACGAAATGAAGATTATTTTCTACACCACTGACCATCCGAAATATGTCTGGGATGATTGTTATATATTTGTAGGTGAGACATGTTTCGCCTAGCTATGGATTAATCGAATGTTTACACATACATGTGTTGCATCTAACGTTTTCATAAATAATTTTCACCGAGTGTTCTATTAGTTAAATTAGTCGTAGATCTAAAAGTTTGCGTTTTCGGTTATAATCACAATAATAACCATTTGCAAATATAGCTCGGGGAGATAGTGGAATAAATTGAGATAGTGTCTGTTTGTGTAATTTGGGGATTTTAGGTAATAAATGAAAAATGATCTTCATTCGCTTATCATTTTGATTAAAAATGTTCCTAGCAATCTCGTAAACAAGGCAATACGACAATATCTCCATCGTTTATATTTTTTTATTGTCATAAATAAATATATTTAAATTATTTTATAATTTATTTATTCACTATAAAAAGTAATTGAGCACTTGAAATGATTAATTCATGAATATGGCTCTCTATATTTCACAATTTTTTATATATATTATATTGTAATATTATTATTGTATAAAACAAATTACTTTGCTTTTAATAAAGATATATTTCTGAATACTTATAAAGAAGAAATCCTTTTTTAGTATTAGTTTGGGAGTGGGTCCAGCATGAATTGTATGTCTTATATATTATATTAGGTCCTTACATATGAAATAGGCCGGGCCGAAATGATTTTTTATGCATTATACGATTCTAATAGTGAAAATATGGTGCCAAATGATATCAAAATTACGTATGTAAAATATTTTTTGAATTGAATATAAACTTCTGTCTCCGAATCGGCCTCAAAGTTTAAGAAAATGGCTATTTTTGACCTGTTTTATAGCTGGCATTAATATTACACAGAATTAATATTATATTTTTATTTTAATATTTTCCTGCTAAATATGAAGAACTTTGCATAATAATACCAAAATAATAATTATTTTAAAAACCAGTGACCAGTAGTCGGGGTGGGGGGTGCACCTAATTTCACGTGTGCACAGACTTGTGACCTCGAGCTAGTAGTCAGTATTGCTCCAAGGGAGATTGTGTTTGGGGATGTTGTCATAATGGATCAAACTCGAAAATTGTTTAAATGTGCTGTGCTTGGTGAATATTGTGAAATTAAAGACAATATATTACCAACAAATGAGGATGTAATGAAATTTTTCGAGTGGGTAAGGAATAACTTAACAACTACGAAAAAAACACCAACCATTTACGGTAATATCTGATATTGTAGTAAATAAAATCGAAGAAATATGGAGAAGAGCTTCAATTCCTACAGTGATGCATATAAGAGTTGTACAAATGATAAAATCTTATCATTTTAAGTATAAAAATCTTCTCAAATCTCACCCGAAGACATCGAAAAAAACTAGAAGAATTTCATCGTAGTGGTAAATTTCTTTTTGATATTTCGTCCTGGAAATATAAAGAAATTAATCAATGTTCCTGTCCCAGAGAGAGGTACCCTTGGTACCCTTGCAAGATCAGAGCTTTCTTACGGACCAGCGAACATCTAGAAAAATGAGTATTGGAAATACAGATATAATTGTAACGAAACAATTACAAAACAATGATATATTTGCTTGCTACATATGAATGAACTACCATTTTGGCATTTGTTTGAATGTATTGATGGCGCTACATCAGGTCCACGTACTTTTACAGGCCAAATAGGGTACGAACTTGAAAAATGCGTAGAAAAACCTGTAGTTAGTTTTATCAAAATCAGTACATAAATGCCTGAATTATCAGTCTATATATTTATCGTAGTCTATATATATACCTAGTCAAGATATTTATCGGATGACCTTAATATTGTAGTTGATCCTGTGACACGGAGAAATAGCTACTTTGCTCATCCAGAAAACTTACTGATAGCTATGTTAACAGATCCTCAAAAGCATATAAGAGAACTAGCTCCACGCAGAATTCTAAAAGCTCGTACTATGCGAGGTAATAAAGTCAGACTATTTCAAGTTCCAATTATAAATGTTAAAGTCACAGACTACTACGATCTTATAAATTGGCAGCAAAATATTACTGAACCACCAATACTTCAACAAATTTCTGACGAAGATCTTCAGATGTTCATAGCACAAGGTAGTGAGGGTGAACTACTTCTTCTACGTTTGCCCTGTCATACACAAGCAGTCGAAAGAGCCGTGAAGAATGTAACAGAAGCCTCAGCAACTTTGTGTTCGAAAACAGCAAGAGAAGGATTCACTAAAGCGAAAATAGCGTCTCGCAGTATTATGCCAACATTTGAAATTAAAAAGGATTTTGTAGTAACTAATTAGTTGTAAAATTTTCTTTGAATTTAAATTTGTTAAAACTTTTTTTCTCTTAAATACATTATGATTTGCCTTGAACTTTTTATTTATTTTGATAATAGATTAAAATAATCCAGTATCATTCCAGTATGACGAAATATATTAAAATGCTTTTTTTCTTAAATTTCTATGGTTTCCATGTCAATTCGGAGACAGAAGATGATATCCAACTGTAATGAAACTTTATATATTATTAAAACACGTCATTAAGCAACCTTTTTTCACTATTAGAATTCGATACATTGCAATTTTTTTTCCCCCATACAAAAATGACCCACCCTAATATGAAATTGGCGTTTTGCCGTACTGGCAACTTTGATCTCAAATATCTTCTCTTTGGTTAGGAATTCCAAATTCAAATTTATACAGCTATTTACTCAAGTATTTGTGTTTTGAAAATTATAATTCGTTTGTTTTTTCCTCAATTGTTTTTTTTCTTTGCGTCACTCAGTTTACAAAATGGAAAACTTGAAATATCGCGTTGTTTACGAGTTCGAGTTCCACTGTGGCACCAGTGCTGCAGAAACGGCTCAAAGGATTATTGATGTGTATGGCGACGGTGCCGCAAAAGAAAACACAGTGCGTTTTTGGTTTCAACGTTTTCGTTCTGGAAATTTCGACTGAAGAACAAGCCCCGTGGACGGCCGGAGACCAAAGTTGATAATGAAGAATTGAAGGTTATTGTGGAAGCGGATCCATCGCAAACCACGTCCGAGTTAGCTGCAGGCTGCGGTGTTAGTGATAAAACTGTTTTTATCCACTTGAAGCAAATTGGGAAGGTGAAAAAGCTTGAAAGGTGGGTACCTCACGAACTGAGTGAAGCAAATCAACAAACGCGCGTTGACTGCTGCGTTGCATTACTCAACCGGCACAATATTGAAGGGATTTTGTATCGAATCGAATTGAACCTGTGATGAAAAGTGGATCCTGTATGATAATCGGAAGCGCTCATCGCAATGGCTGAACCCTGCCGAATCAGCCAAACCATGCCCCAAGTGAAAATTGACTCCAAAAAAGTTACTTGTGAGCGTTTGGTGGACTAGTGCTGGTGTCGTTCACTACAGCTTTCTTAAATCTGGCCAGACGATTACGGCAGATGTCTATTGTCAGCAACTGCAAACAATGATGGAAAAGCCAGCTGCTAAACAACCGAGGCTGGTTAATCGCTCTAGGCCACTAACGCTAGACCACACACTGCACAACAGACGGCTATCAAATTAGAAGAGCTTCGATTGGAATGTCTAAGACATCCACCGTACTCTCCGGACCTTGTCCCAACAGATTACTATTTTTTTCGAAATTTGGATAACTTCTTGCAAGGGAAAAAATTCAACTCCGATGGGGCAGTCCAAACCGACTTCAAAGATTTTATTGATTCCCGTCCGAATGGTTTTTTTTAGTAAAGGGATCGATGAACTACCTATGAGATGGCAAAAGTGCATAGATAGCAATGGTACATACTTTGATTAAATAAATATATTATATTAAAAAAAAATCAACTTTATGTTCCTCCCATACAAAACGCCAATTTCATATGTAAGGACCTAATATATGTGTGTTAAAAATATCCATTACAAAGATTAGAAAATACCATATTTAGGACACATTCTCTGCAACGAAAAATATGGTTCGCTGCGCCTCATCATGAAGGGAAAAATTGAGGACAGCCTTGTCTGGCTGAGAAATGTGTCCTGATAGTTACGTAGGCCAAACAGGAAGGGCCTTCAAAACTAGAATCGGGGAACATATACAAAGTTGGAGAAATAATAAAACGAACTCCAATTTTGCTAACCACCTTATTGAAAATAATCATACATTTAACCCAACCGAAAACGCTAAAATCTTGCATAAATGCCCAAAAAGTCAAAAACTAGACAAATTAGAAATTCTAGAAATAAATAGGCTAAAATACAATACCCCTGATCAAGTAGTTCTTAATGACCAAATACTGTTTGTGCACTCCCCGTTGCTATACCCTATATAAATAAATAAAAAATAATCCTGGAATCGATTACTGCCCAAAATGTGTTTTTGATTGATTCCAGACCCTAGCAGCTATATGGATTGGGAAAACCGAATAAGGCGCGGCCAACCTTACGGACCAAGAACTATAACATATAATATTTAAATTCAGTAATAATTTAAACAAAATTACCATTTTTTCAAACATTATATATGAATATGTAAGAGATAATAAAAATTAAAACCCATTGTATTAAACACGAACCTCCAAGAATACCTGTAATACCAATAGTTAAATTCAGAAAAATTTACATAAATATTTGAAGATTATTTTTGTATAGAATCATGTTTACCACCCCTGATCTGTATGTATATAAAGGACTAAGTTTACAATAGTGTTACCAGTCTGTCGATGCCAGCGAGTCTGGCGAAACCGGTCGCTGTCTAAATAAAGACAAAAGTGGAAGTAGTTAAAAAACATCGTTTTATTTAATTATTATTTAAAAAATGATGATCAAATGATTTTACTGAAATCTCTTGATGGAAGTTCATTTTAAATAATAATTAAATAAAACGATGTTTTTTAACTACATGCCATTTTGTCTTTATTTAGACAACGACCGGTTTCGCCAGGCTCGCTGGCATCGACAGACTGGTGACACCATTGTAAACTTAATTCTTTATATACATACAGATCAGGGGTGGTAAACATGATTCTATACAAAAATAATCTTCAAATATTTATGTACAATTTTATGAATTTAAATATTGGTATTGCGGGTATTCAAGGAGGTTCATATTAATAACAGTGGATTTTCCGTATTTCGTATTTAATAGAATGGATTTTCCGTATTTCGTATTAAATGCAATGGAAAATTGTACGTAAATATTTGAAGATTATTTTTGTATACCATAGAATCATGTTTACCACCCCTTATCTGTATGTATATAAAGGACTAAGTTTACAAAAGTGTCACCAGTCTGTCGATGCCAGCGAGCCTGGCGAAACCGTTCGCTGTCTAAATAAAGACAAAAGTGGAAGTAGTTAAAAAACATCGTTTTATTTAATTATTATTTAAAAAAAAAGTGGATCGGAATACAGTGGGCGGGGAGTTGAGGGTGGGAACCACAGGACAGAAAAGAATACGCCAGAGTGATATCTGACGTTGAAGGGACCTACCATGACACAAAAAAAAGTATAAGTAAAAAAATAGTAAAAATTTAATTAAATACAGCAATCCATTGTAAAGCAGGTTGTATATTCAGAAGATATTAGAAAAAATATGTATCGTTTACAAAAATATCAATATTGGTTGTCAGATATAAATGATCCGATATTCGGAAATACCTTTGTCTCATATTTGTTTTTTGCGGGTTCCCAAGTGAACGAGAAGAATATTTCATTTTTGCTTGTCAGGAAGATTTACAAACGAGCAGTGGCGGGGTCTAAAAAACTGGATATATCGTTAACTAACTAACTAACTAACCATCACGCCGTCTCCCCGAAAGGGTAGGCAGAAATAATGGACTGTCACAGTTTTACTGATGCTGCACTCCATCCTTCTCTTTTCGCCCCGCGGGAGACGCGGTGTGATGGGTTGCGAACCTCATCGCCACTCGGATATATCGTAGAATTTTTAAAATATCGCAGATAGTGAAAGTCACAAATGAGAAAGTACTGCATCGAACGAAGAAAGAAAAATAAATTATCAAGAGCATAAAGTGCAGGAAACTGGAATACTTCGGGCACATTATGAGAAACGGTTAATACAAAGGGCTGCAATTGATTATCCAAGCGTCGCGCGTCGGGAGAAAAAGAAAATTCTACAAAAAAAACTAACTAACCATCACGCCGTCTCCCCGGAGGGGTAGGCAGAAAGAATGGAACGCCACACTGTTCTGTCCTGAAATACTTCTCTCGATTCCTATACATTCATACATCTTGTCATGCACGCATTTCTCACGTGTCCGACATTCAATATTTGATTGATTTGATCGTGCCATGTTTTCCTCGGCCTTCCTCTATTTCTAGTTCCGTTCACGCCGCTTACATATACCTTCTTTACCATTCTGTCTTCACTCATTCTTTCCATGTGTCCAAACCATCTTAATGACCCTTTCCTTATTTTGTTTATAACACTTTCATTCGCACCACATTCACTTCTTATATTTGCATTTGTCTCTCTATCATATACAGATTTGTCACACATTCGTCTTAGAGATCTCATTTCTATTGCATTTATTCTACTTGAATCCCTCTTTTGCCAGTTCCATGCTTCACTTCCATACATAAGGGTCGGCACAAGAACACCATTGTGCACTGCCATCTTGGCTTTTTTGGATAGGCTTTTGTTTACGATGACAACTTTAAGTGCACCATTTATTCTGTTGCTGCCCCAACCCTTCTTTCAATATCCTTCTCCACCCTCCCATCCTTTGTAAACATACTTCCTAAATAAACAAATTCATCCACTTGTTCCAGATTTTCACCGTTTACACTAATGTTGCAGACTGTCATGCTTCCTTCTTTTTCGAAAATCATTACCTTGGACTTATTCACATTCATCATCAAATCGTGAAAGGTCCATTATAGATTACGTCATTGTAGACTCTAGATTACGGGCGGATACTGTTGATTCAAGGGCCTTCAGGGGAGCCGAAAGAAAATTCTGACTAGAAAAAAATAGTCCTGCGCCCTTGAGGTGATTACATCACAAAAACGGCGCTTTAGAAGTTAGCATATTATTAAGGATTATTATAAAACCTTGGAGAATGGTTCAGTTGCAAAACAACATCCGTGTTTAGAGCTGCTGTATCAAGGGTAGAAATACCAAGACCATGATGTTGTCTAACCTTGACAGGAGAGGAACAACAAAAAGAAAAAGTGGCGGTGAATTTTGCCTGAAGAACCAATAATCACACAAGATGCAGTAGACATTACGTCACCTGAGAGTAAGACGGTTCCAACAAACAAAATTTCACATTTGGCTTTTTTTCGTGAAAAGGGTTCTTACTAACATTATTTATACGTACAATTAAAAAAAACATTTAATAGTATCGTCATTTTGATGTTACGAAAAGAATCAAGTTCCATCTGATCATTCAAAATACACGATTCACTGAAGAAGGATTCATTTAAACTTAGAACTTTATTATTCCAACTATTGCCAAACAAAATTTACACGTTTCTCGGTAAAAGCATCTCTGGAAATTGGAATAAAACCCTTTTATTCCAAGATACACACCCGATACCAACAAATCTTTGACTTCATTTTTCTCAGCTTTTTACTTTTGTCAGTTGGAACCTTCTTAAACTCAGTTGACGATTAGTTGACTTGCAAATGGTATAAAAAAAAATAAAAAAAGGTGTTTTCATAATGACAATTTATCTATTTTTTTTATTGTTTCTTGAACAATGATGTTAAACTCCATATTAAATAATTATTATCTTGTATTCCTAATGTCGAACCATCTCTCATGCATTCCTGGAATTATATTTTACTTGTTCTCAATAGATGTCTTAAACTATTATATAAAAATTGTTTGTAATATCTTTTGAGAAAATAAACCGATTTGATTTGATTACATTTGATTTGAATCTCAGAAATCGACTTGTGAATGTTGAGGAAGCGAGAGAAGTAAATCAGAAAGGACCGTGTGGTGATCTATCTTTCTGGCTTGTTAAGTAGTTCGTTAATTATGCGTTTTCAAAATGGTAAATAATAAAATAATTCCAATTTAACGTAACGCCATATTATTCAATTTTTAATAAAAATATTCGAAATATTTCTTAAAATTTGCATCATGTCATTAATCACGTCTTCATTTTGTCATTCATTTTTATTTTAATAGCATAACGGATACGGCAAATCAATCCTTAAAAAAAAATTTTTTTTTTAATAAAATTAATTTTAATATGGCAAGATCCAACCCTGGTTTTTTAAACTAGGTAACGTTGTAGAGATGGGGTTGGTATTATTTCATTATTTAAAAAATATAGGTATTCTCTGCATTTTTAAATCCCTGTTTCGGTTAATCTAATTCGAACTTTATTTATTAAAAAAACAAATAACGCCCCATTCTTTGATACTGAATACAAATGACACATATATGTAAAAATTGGATACAGAAATAATTTTTTGATTACATGATATTTTTTTATTTCAAAGAAAAAATATTATAAATTAATTTAAAATACCAAAATACCGTTTTCAAAGTGTATGTCTTGCTCTAATTTGGTTTTGGTTTTTATCGCGATGCGTAAAGAACGCAATTCCTCTTACACAGATTAAGTATTTATAATAACTGGTCCAAGTTAAAATAGCTTAAAAAAATTGGAGAGACATCTCCAGGCGTTATCTACCCATGTATGTTAATGGAGGTAGCCTTTCACATTGCGTTAATAAAGATCTTCTGCTTAGTGCTTAATCCAATATTAATAGATGGCGCTAGTGTAGATTGAACTAAAAAATGTGAAGTGTAGTGCAACATTGTAGCATACATACATCTTCCAAAAAATTGTCAGACTTGGTGGTCGTAAGAAGGGCGTTATGGGAAATGTTGTATTACATAAAGCGTGCCCTTAACCCAACCAATGACAGGTTATAAGTCCTGTAAACGCCTCGAACACCATACTCTGTTTCCAATTTGCATCTTCGTCTCTATTGAGATACAATTAATCCTTAAAAATGATAGCCTGCAATGGGTAAAATCCAGTATTCGTCTGCAACTAAATAACTTACAATCCAAAACGCCGACTCTCCGAAGGTGTAGGCACAAATAATGGACTGCCACGTTATTTTTTCCTGACACACTTCTCTCGATTAATCTAAATTCGTACATTGTGTCAGGCCCGCACGTTGATTTCTCAGACTGCTCGCATGGCCGACATTAATATTTGATGATTTGATCGTACCACGTTTTCCTCGGTCTTTCTTTGTTGAAAGATCCGTTTACGTCGTTTACATATACTTATTTCACTTTTCTGTTTTCATTAATTCTTTTCATGTGTCCAAAACATCTTAATTTTTTTGGATTCAACAAATTGTTTGAACCCAATTACTGTGTACTAAATTGTTTTTAACAAATGTATTGATTCTCATGACATCTGATAATTAGCTAATCTATCGCCATTTTATTGTCACGTGAATTCCACAAGTGAATTCTAAAACCTGTGTTCTGCTAGTTGGTGCTTATTGTCTTGAAACTGTGACATGGTTAAAAAAGAGTGCCGAGAAGCTACGAGTGACCCAAAGAGCCATGGAAAGAGTCATGTTAGGAATAAGCCTAAGAGACAGTGTCAGAAATGATACAGTGAGAGAAAAAACAAGGGTCATTGACATCATCCACCAGGTGGCGACCCTAAAATGGCAATGGGCAGGTCACGAAGCTCAGATGAAAAATGGACAAGAAGACTGCTGACTTGGAGACCGTGGACGGCAAAAAAAAGTGCAGGGCGACCGCAACTACGGTGGAAGGCTTATCTGAACAGACACGTCGGAATAACCTAGATGCAGTCTGCACAAGACATAGTGACATGGAAGTGAATGGAGGAGGCCTTTGTCCAGAAGTGGACGGGAATAGGCTGAGAAAGAAGAAGAAGAAGAAGAATTCTACACTAGACTTAAGGCAGTGTGATAATCACCCTGCCACCAGTACCACTCTTCCACAAAGGTCGTCAAAATAATGACGCTTTCATTATTTTGTTCATAATATTTTCATTTGCACTGTATTCACATCTAATATTTGCATTTGACTCTTTATCATTAACATATTAACTAAAGGTTCTTTTAAGAGATCTCATATCTACGTCATTTATTGTACTTTCATCATTCTTTTGCCAGTTTCATGAATCACTTTCATAGATTAGGCTTGGCACAAGAACACTATTGTGCATTGCCATTTTAGGTTTACTTTAATTACTTATTTGATATTTTGTTATATCATTTTTGTAGTGTGGCATGCTATATTTATGAAAAATTATAAGTCTTCATACCAACACCAATGAATCCCGCGCGTTTTCGCTGTGAATAAGCTTTGTCTAGATTTGTACAGAACAAAAGCTTGCACGGAGTATTTGAGCGAGTAGTGTGTCAGCTTCAGAAAACACATTTGAGATTAATTGGCTTTTAAAAATATTGTACTATACTCTGCAGGCAGCCAGTCTACGGGAAAAAATAACAATGAATAACAATAAAACCAAGACAAAAAAGTTGAAGAACCTCTGCTGTAACAACAACAATAACAAACCATCACGCCGTTTCCACGCAGGGGTGGGCAGAGAGAATGGACCGCCACACTACTCTATCCTGGCACACCTCTCTAGCTTCCTCCACATTCATACATCGAGTCATACACGCACGTCGATTCTTCCGGCTTCTGACATGACCAACTTTTAATATTTGATTAATTTGGTCATGCCATGTTTTCCTCGGTCTACCTCGACTCCTTACTCCATTTACATTGTTAACGTATACTTTTTTAACCATTCTTTCTTCACCCATGCGCTCCATATGTCCGAACCAACGAAGCGAACCTTTCATCATTTTGTTCATAATACCTTCTTTCGCTCTACACTCTTTCCTAATATCAGCATTTGAGATTCTGTCGTACATCGTTCTACCGCACATACGTCTTAGGGACCTCATCTCTACCGCATTTATTCTGCTCTCATCTTTCTTCTGCCAGTTCCATGCTTCGCTTCCATACATAAGGGTTGGAACCAGAACTCCATTGTGAATGGCCATTTTCGCTTTCCTTGATAAATTCTTGTTTCCAATAACTACTTTTAAAGCTCCATTCACTTTGTTACCCGCACCAACCCTTCTTTCAATATCACTGTCCGTTCGGCCATCCGCTGTGAACATGCTACCTAAATACACAAATTCCCTCACCTGTTCCAAGTTCTCTTCATTTACACTTATATTACAAACTCTCACTTGCTCTTCCCTTTCAAAAACTCACACCTTTGACTTTCCGACATTTATCATTAAATCGTTCGACTTGCATACCTCATACATTCTCGACACCAAGTCTTGTAATTCGTCTGCTGTAAAGTTATCTTAATATAACGTTTCTATCATGATATAATATTTTAAATGTTATCTTCTTCATTGAATTCTTTACTTATTAAGATTGATTCATCAATGATTTATTCCTTGAAAATAACTAACTAACCATCACGTCGTTCGCATTGTTCTATCTTAACATATACTCCTCTCTTTAACTATATTCATACACCGTGTCATGCACCCATGTCGATTTCTCCGACTCCTTGCGCGGCTGAAATTGAATATTCGATTGATTTGATCCAGCCATATTTTCCTCGGCCTTCATCTATTTCTAGTTTCGTTTACGTCTTTCACATATACTTTCTTCTCCATTCTGTCTTCATTCATTCTATAATCGCTGCGTTTTGTAGGGATAAGTAGGAAAATGGAATACTTGGCTCGCGTTGTATTTAAACCATATTAATGACCCATTCATTATTGACGACCTTCGTGACCAATTGGTAAGTGCTTTGACTGCCACTCCAAAGATCCCGGATTCGATTCCCGGCAATGGCAATGTGATTGTCACACTGTCTTTAGCCTGGTGCAGAATTCACGTGACAATAAAATAACGATAGATTAGCTACTTATCACATGTGACAAGAATCGATGTAATTAGTTTTACTCTTTACATCGATTTGGCTTGCGCTGTAATGATGTAAAGAGCTATTCAATAAAATTAAAATAATTATTTCTATGTTCGCCATAACTTTGTGTTAAAGATGTTTAATGTTTCTTGTATAACTTTGCTTCCGCCGTTTTTTCCCGAAATTCGAGGCTTTATCGTAAAAAAACTGATTGTACATTTTGATTCAAAGTATTGTCCATCGCTGGCCACTACTTTCTCCCATCTTTCGGGCAGCATACGAAATCCCGCGTTGAATAAACTGGTCATCTTTTGAAGCGATCCACGAATCGATCCAATTTTTTACTTTTTCATAAGACCGGAAGTGCTGGTCAGCTAGGCCGTGTGCCATTGATCGAAACAAGTGATAGTCCGAGGGAGCAACGTCTGGAGAATACGGCGGGTGGGGTAGGACTTCCCATTTCAAAGTTTCCAAGTATGTCTTGACCACTTTCGCAAGATGGGGTCGAGCATTGTCATGCTGTAAAATCACTTTATCATGTCTCTCGTTGTATTGCGGCCGTTTGTCTTTCAATGCTCGGCTCAAACGCATTAATTGCGTTCGATAACGATCGCCTGTGATTGTTTCAGTCGGTTTTAACAACTCATAATACAATACGCTGAGCTGGTCCCACCAAATACTGAGCATAACCTTGGAACCGTGAATATTCGGTTTGGCCGTCGACGTGGAAGCACGGCCGGGATATCCCTATGATTTTCTGCGCTTGGGATTATCGTAATGAACCCATTTCTCGTCCCCAGTCACAATGCGATGCAGAAATCTCTTCCGTCTTTGCCTTGCAAGCAGCTGTTCACAAACACACAAACGCCGTTCAACATCCCTCGGCTTCAACTCGTACGGCACCCAATTTCCTTGTTTCTGAATCATTCCCATGGCACCCAATTTCCTTGTTTCTGAATCGTTCCCATGACCTCCCGCAAATGACGAGAATTTGGCTCGTAAGCTGACATGTTTAATCGGGAATAACTTTATGATGCAGACACAAATCGACTAATATTTCGATGGCGTTATGTTTACAAATACTTAAGCTTATTGTATGACATCTATGATCTATTTATTCCAACTACCACTTACCGCTACTGCCATCTTTTGCAAAACGGCGGAAGCAAAGTTATACACCTAAGGACTTACTATTCTTCTTCTATCTACTTTGTATACAACACTCACATTTATATATTAAAAAATTATTAAATATCAATCATGTTTCGGGCTAACTAGCCCTTCATCTGTGATATTATATAAATATTTAAAATATTATGAAATCGTTTACAAATATGGTCAGTTTTGACAGATGTTATAATAATTTATTTTTGAAGGTTTATGTTTGATATTACATTTTTTTTAAATAAATGTAAGTGTTGTGTACTAAGTATGTATATAAAAAATGAACATTTTTATTACTTTTTCACTTTTTTTATATACTTTGTATAAACAAAAGTTATATTAAAAAAATAAAATTAAATTAAATAAGTTACATAGACATGTTTCGGACAATCAGTCCTTCTTCAGTTGGGTCGCGTCCAGGACTGGTTGTCTGAAACATGTCTATGTATTTTTTTATTATTATTTTTTTATACTCGTAATATAAGTGTTGTATATACAAAATATGTAAAGAAGAAAAAGTGAAATAAAGCATCATAAAAATACAAAGTATGGCGTATATAGAAGAAATTATAATTATTATTTCATTCGCACTGCATTTACTTTTTATATTTGAATTTGACATCTATTATGTATAAATTTATCTCACATTCGTCTAAGAGATCTCATTTCTACTGCATTTATTTTATTTTTATCCTTATTATACCTCGAAAATAAAACAGTGAAAAAAATCGGCCTCACTGGAATTCTTATACTGTAGTTTATTATGTTCAAATATATCATAGAAGAAACATGCCTTAATACCCAAAGACCACAGAGTTGTCTGAACCTACGCACAGTTCAGAATTTCCTCTGTAATATACGTTTTAGTCTCAGACCCTTGACCAATCTGCATAATAAGAATCTGCCCAAAGAGTACATATATGAGATCAAACTAGGTACCGAAACATGAGATACGAGTATAAAGAATGTTTGATACATTTTACTTTAATATTTAGCTTGGCTATAGAGCTTGGTGGTTTTGATTCATTTAGAAATATGAGTTTTTCTATGAGGTTAAACAATTTTTTGAGGTATTATTTTTTTCAAATAATTTTAATAAGAAACAATCACAGAGGACAGACAATGCATAAGTCAATTCCATGACATAAAATATAACTTCTCCAAAACAGACATTTTTATACGTCATTTTGAATGTATACAAATTCTTGTACACAAATACTGGATTTTACCCACTGCGGATAATTTTTTTTTATAAGGATTATTTGTATCTCAATAGAGACGAAGATGTTAATTGTTTTTTCTGTTCAGTTTAGCTGCCAGCAGTGAACCGATGAAGGCGGACGAAGAAGAAGAAGAAGAATTACTGATTTTCCCACTATTATTGTGTCAAATATTGAATATTGACCACGTAAAGAGTCGAAGAAATCGGCGTTCACGCTTGATACGATGTATGAATGTTGAGAAAGCGAGAGAAGTTTTTCAGAAAATAACAGTGTGGCGGTCCATTATATCTACATACCACTTCCGATACACGCGTCTTGCTGGTTACTTAGTTAAATATTGATCAAAATAGATCAAACAATATACAAACGAGAATCTATACTAATTGATTAATAATTAACCGGAATTATCTTAATTCGTAGAATATTCGAGATAGGATTATATGAACCCTTAATTTGAGAGAGTATTGTGTACATCTTTTGATGTACAATTCCCTTGACCAAAGAAGGGATTAAACCTCGCAACCTTCAGAAGCTAACATATTATATTTTCCATGGTCACCTCCGGCAACGCAAAAATAACTGTTCTAACTAACTAACTAACTAACTAACCATCACGCCGTCTCCCCGAAAGGGTAGGTAGAAAGAATGGACTGTCACACTTTTACTGATGCGGCACTCCATCCTTCTCTTTTCGTCCCGCGGGAGACGCGGTGTGATGGGTTGCGAACCTCATCACCACCAATAGGCATCTCCCGCGCACACTTCGATCGTCCAACACCCACAAAATAAATCTAAAACAAATAATATAAAATACAAAGATATAAAATAAAATACAAAATAAAAATAATTTCACACAAAATGTTCTTTTTAGATGGTGCACATATTGTCTATTTAATTTATGTTCCACGAATCCACCGTTTTTTTTAATTTAGCACATGTTGACATGGACGATCCGGACTTTTGTGTTTTTTTTTAATTTATGTTACACGTATCCACCGTTTTTTAAATTAGCTGTAATTAGGCACTTAACCAGCAAGAACTTAAAAATAATATTGAAGAAATTATTCAAATTGTCATTGGAACAAATGAAAATTTTATTTTTACACCTGTCAAAATTCTTTATAAAAACGATAAAACTAATATAATTTTAACAGCAAAACAATACAAACGTACAACGTGTCACAATTAACTATTATAAAGTGCGGCAACAGTCAAATTGACCAAAACAATTCACTTATACGCGAAATATCTCCAAATTTACAGGAGCACCACATGAACCAAACCAAATTTTTAAAATTGCCTCTATCAACTTTTCGGGTTGCCGGTAAGGAAAACACAATTCGGTTCTTGAGTTTCATCGCCTTTTTCATATCTATAAGTTAATGAGGCAATCTTATTTATTGTTTCTTTAACAATGATATAAAACTTCATATTAAATATTTTAAACATGTCATTCCTTTTAAATATGTGGGGACACGAACGGCGACGACACGAACATGAATGAGGCAGTCAAAGCAAAAGTGGACTAACCCCATCTACCATGGATTTGAGTAATGGCGCATTTAAGAAATTATCAAATTGAATCCCTTTGTGTTACGTAAATTTTGCAACAAATACTAATTGTAAACAAAAATTCTTGGTAAAAACGAAAAGTGTATTTTAATTTAGATCCGTTTTTGGCCAAAAAATTCAAAAATATCTGTTTTTTGGTGGCTTGGTCCACTATTGCGCTGAAGTTTTATTATTCTTTGTTAAGTTTAGTCCATTTTATTATTAAGATAGAAGAAAAATAGAATGTATAGGAAATATATCTATTATAATTGTAATCCCTTTCATAATCAGACACGTCAATTAAATCTGACTGAATATTATTGGTCTTCAAATTGTTATAAAAATTGCGGAAAATTGGCGGTACGAAGACAAGCAAGGAAATTAAATCCTTCTTCTTCATCACTGTAATAGTATTTCCTTGTGGATACAATGCATCTAGAGTAGTGATTGAGACTGACAATATTTTTGAAATATCCACTATGGAGAAAATCACTTCGATGTTGTTTGAGTAATTGAAATATATTTAAAATGGTTCGGTTTATGTATACCCCAACCACTGTATTTTGAACCACTGTACTTTGGATCCATCAAGTGAGACCTTTCTACTATGTTACTCTCCAATTTAATTGTTGAATAAAAATTATCCCTTTCCATTGAGATTATTTTAAATGGATTACTTTTCCTGGTTGATTGTATTACTTGAATCCAGTGTTCCGGAGTGTAAATATCTCTAAAAAATCTTATTTGTTTTTCAATTAAACCAAAATCCTGAAAACATGGTAAATAGGAATGACCACTCACTAAAATTTTGTGGTCAATGTCATTCACCATATAATCAGAATTGGATACAATATACTGGCATAATACTTTGGAATAACCATCGTGGTCCACATTTGCATTAAGAATATTTATAAATATGCAAAAACAAAAACAACACTCCCATCTAAAGAATAATTTTGGAACTGAGTTAAGTCCGTTTTTGAATCGAAGAAACGCATGTTTTAGACACATTCCCATAGTTAACTCAATATTGGCCATCATGTGGGTTAGTCCACTTTTGCTTTGACTGCCTCAAATAAGAACAAGCCTAGTGCTGCACGAGCAAAAAGAAACACGGCGGTACAACCGTACCTGGCGGCGCGCCGGGCGCCGCCTCGCCGAGCGAATCGCGCCTCTTGTAAATTAAAGGAATAAAATAACTTTATATTAAAACTCGTGTTTTATTTACCTCGATACCTGGCTTCCCCAATAGCGGAGAAATCTACAAATGTAATAAAACTTCTAGAAAACAGACGTTTTCATTCGTATTAATTACACTGGGGGTCAATGTTCGTTAACGTTCGTTGTGTCACGACTTGATTATTGTAATGGAATTTATGCAAATATTCCAAAACAACAAATAAAAAAACTTCAATCTGCGTTCAATGCAGCAGCAAGACTCATTAAAGGCATTCCAAAAAGTCCCATGTAACATAACATCTCAAAGAACTTCACTGGCTTAAAAGTCCAGAAAGAATCCAGTATAAATTCTGCTGGACAGTCTTCAAAGCGCTACATAGAATAGCTCCAAGTTATATAGCTGAACTCTGTATAACGGACAGCCTAAATACAAGGAAATCCACACTTCGCTCGGCGAACTCCTCGGCAATAGGAGCCGAAGCGTTGCCCCAGTACAAATTTCGGGGATCGAGCGTTCGCGGTAGCCGGTCCATCAGCTTGGAATAATCTCCCTTCACACCTCCGATGCATAAATGATCCGACAGATTTCAGATCTAAACTGAAAACCCATCTTTTTCATATTTCATACCCAATTTAAACATTTAAATATTGTTCTATTATACTTTCTAACCGATCACGAAAATCAGATGCAGCGTTCAAATTTAGATTTTTAGATTGAAATACGTCTTAATGCGCCCTTGAGGTGATTACATCATAAAAACGTTATTATTATTATTATTATTATTAATATACTCGTACTATAACATTATTTCTGTTGAGTTCGATTTATGAGCTGTTTTATAGTTTAAGAGTACTTTGATTTCAAAACTGTACTTAGTTTTCTTTTAGCACGATTAAGTGCAGTCTCAATAGGCTATTCAGTTTCTTTGTGTGAAATATTAAAAGTCATTAAGAAAATCGTTTATTTGTTGTTATATCAAATCCACCAATGGATCATCTGTGTTGACCTTAAAATGGTATGCTTCCTCCATGGCCAGCAAAGGGTTTATCAGTTTATCAGTTTATTTATTCAATCTAAAGATATTACAAACATAATAACAGTTTAAGGCATCTATTTTAAAAAAGGGTAAAGAATCAGGAACGCATGAGAGATGGTTCAACTTTAAGAATACAAAATACTCTCTAAAATTAATAGATTTTTTCTTCAGAACGTACTTTCACTAATATGAAAGACGTCGATCTCCGAGGTAATCTTGTTCAGCGGACTGATTGTTCTTCCCACCGGCATTATTAGAGGCAGGTTGGTTCTTGCGGCCGAAAGAAAGAACAATCTATGCTGGCGCTGTCGGAGATATCTATCGGGAACAAAAATACCTTATATACCAAGTATCCCTATTTTTGTATATGTGGGACAGCAGAGCTCGAGGGAAGTATTGGGTGCAATCTAATTGGCCGCCAAGAACTAATCTAAAACCTAGTGAAACTGAAATTTTTACACGAACCACTTGTCGACAGAAATAATAATATTTAAGCTTTGCCAATTGAGAGATACTGTTTTAAGTTTCTCATTTCGACATTTTCTCTACTATACAATCTTTCTAAAAATAAATCGTTTTTCTGTATCTTTGTATAATATAATATAACATGGTTATATGTATACAAATTATTCAATAAAATTATGCAATAACAAACAAAGGTCTTATTTATTTTATCTTACCATTACGTATTGATCTTGTTTACTTACGATGATGTATGGTATATTAAAGACATTTATTTTCATGTGTATTTTAGTACATCCGCCTTTTAAGTAGAGAGTTGTTTAGAACGTTATGAATATTCACGATCAAAAGATAATATTGTTTTATGGAAGGGGTCGGAAATTAACTTAAACACAAATTACTCGTGAAACTCTCATTGGTCATGTTATTATTATGTTGTAGACTATTCCTTAATATTTAAGTATTAAGTATAAATGTAAGTAACATACATTTTCTACAATAGCTAATGATGTTTCATTTTATTGATTTCGGAAAGCGTTTATTTTTTTATGCAAAATAATATTTTATCCCAATTACTGTATACAATTTGAGCAATTGATTCTCGTGACATGTAATATGTAGCTAGTCTATGTCCATTTTATTGTCAAGTGAATTCAACAGGCCAATGCCAGAGTGAGAATTTTTCTTACACCGAAGGCCGTCATTAATATATATATACATTTATAAATATTTATTACGTATACAAAAATATATAAAAATAATAAAAACAATAACAAAAAGGATTCCTGAGATGGTTTGGACATATGGAATGAATGGATGAGAGTAGAATGGTTAAAAAATTGTACACAAACAGCGTGAGTGGAAAAAAAAAGCCGAGATCGACTGAGGAAAACATGACATGACCAAATTAATCAATTAATAAAAGGCGGCCACATTCGAAGTCGGAATAATCGACGTGCGTGCATGGTACGATGTATGAATGTAGAGGAAGCCCGAGAGGTATGCCAGGACAGAGCATTGTGGCGATCCATCCTCTCTGCCTACCCCTCCCGGGAAATGGCGTGATGATTTGTTAGTTTAGTTAGTTAGTTATAAAAATAATAAAAATAATAACAATTATTTAAAAAGAACAATGATCAATCTGTTGATTACAAAATCGTTGTGGTGTTGAGATGAAAAAATAAATATTATTAAAGCACTTGTTGTAACTATCATCTTCTTCAAGAGCCCTGTCGAGTCCCCTAACGTTGACGATCACCTCGGCGAACCTGTCCCTGTCCTGCGCTGCTGGGAACAGCTCCTCCACACTTCGGATACCGGTCCACTCCGTCACGCTTCGCAGCCAGGACATCTGTCTCCTACCGGGTGCGAAGGTGTTTCTCAATTTTCCCCTCCAATATCAGTTAGAGGTGATACTTCTTCCCGCACATGACCCGGATATAAATTCTTCGTTGTTACTATAACATATTCAATACATCGCTCGTGTTTTGAGCATAGTTAGTGCGATCAGCAAGAAGATGGAAATACTTGGCTTGCGTTGTGTCTTATGCGTAATTAAGGGATTAAAAGTTTATTTGCTTAAAAGTTCGGGACTCTCTTTAAGTATAGGATTCCATGACGCAAGAACATGTCATAATATTTTAATACGCAACTCTCATCTAAGTAATCAAAAACATGTTCTACATACTGAAATTGCAGGAGGGTTGTCTTTGTTTTGTTTTAATATTTGTGTTTTATATTTCTTGGAATAAATTACATTTAGCGCTAAGTCACAATAACTCTCCTTAATATGAAATTAAATACGCTTGTAACGTCCCATGTTTTGTAAATTGTAAAACATTGAGATAACAACTCTTATGGATTTTTCAATAAACAGGTATATCTAATTTTAGAAGTATAATATCTTCATATAAAGAAGAATTGGACTAAGCTGGGCAGCTTTCGGAAACATGGGTTACATCCTGCAAAACCGGAAAATACCGATCAACCTGAAACGAAAAATCTATGAAGCTTGCGTTCTGCCAGTTGGTACTTATGGTCTTGAAACTGTAACATTGTCCAAACAAAATGCCGAGAAACTACGAGTGACCCAAAGAGCCATGGAAAGAGCCATGTTAGGAATAAGCTTAAGAGACACAGTCAGAAACGATAAGGTGAGAGAAAAAACAAATGTCACTGACATCATCCAGCGGGTGGCGACTCTAAAATAGCAATGGGCAGGTCACGTAGCCAGAAGCTCAGATAAAAAATGGACAAGAATACTGCTGAATTTGAGACCGTGGACGGCAAAGAGAAGTGCAGGGCGACCGCAACTACGGTGGAATGATGATCTGAACAGACACGTCGGAATAACCTGGATGCAGTCTGCACAAGACAGAGTGCCATGGAAGCGAATGGAGGAGGCCTTTGTCCAGGAGCGGACGGGAATAGGCTGAGGAAGAAGAAGAAGAAGAAGTTTCTGTATCCAAATTCATGTCATTAATATTGATATTTATTTAATAGAGGAACCACCATTTAATGAATATAATAATAAATAAATAAAATCATATTTATGCAACAACTACAAAACATCACGCCGTTTCCCCATAGGGGTAGGCAGAGAGAATGAATCACCACACTGCTCGATCCTGACAAACATTTCTAGCTTCCTCTACAGTCATACAACGAGGCATACACGGACGTCAATTCTTCCGACTTCTAACATGACCAAATTTTTTAATTTGATAATTTGGTCATGCCATGTTTTCCTCGATTAACTTTAACTCCGTACTCCATTTACATTGTAAGCGTATACTTTCTTAACCATTATTTATTCATCCATGCACCCTATATGCCCGAATCAACGCAGCAGTCCTTTCATAATTTTGTTCATAATACGAATACCTTCTTCCGCTCTACATTCTCTTCTTATATCAGTATTTGAAATTCTGTCTTCGTTCTACCACATATACGTCTTAGGAACTTCATCTCTACCGCATTTATTCTGCTCTCATCCATCTTCTGCCAGTTCCATGATTCGCTTCCATACATAAGGGTTGAAACCAGAATTCCATTGTGAACGGCCATTTTCGCTTTCATTGATAAATTCTATGTAAGGACGAACAAAAAATCTTTTTTTTTTAAATCTTAATAATTGAGATAAGAAATATGCAAAATTTGGAATTTGTCATATTATATTCGAGTAAATATAAAAAAAAAATACAATACCCATTTCTTTAAACCACAGTACTGTGAATATACTTGAAGCCTATAAATAAAATATAAGAACTTATATTGCTCCAATGAAGCTTAAGTACAAGCGAAACTAATTCGCTACAAATATTATTATCATTCCATCGTTTAATGAAAGTAGTAGCCAGAGCGAGCCAAATCAATATAAAGGGTATATCATCATATAGATTATCGTTACATTATCGTTACGGTAGCAAATCGATCGCCATTTTTATTATTACGTGAATTCTACATCAGACCAAATATAGTGTGACAATCACACTCCCATCGCCAGGAATCGAACCCGGGACCTACGGTATAGCAGTCATAGTACTTGCCACTTGGTCACGAAAGTCGTTGTGAACGTTGTAATAACCTACTTCTTCTTCTTCTTCAAGTGCCCTGTCGGGTCCCCCCAACATTGGTGATTTCGGGGAACCTATCCCTGCGCCTAACCTAACCTAACGCCGCTCGGAACAGTTCATCCACACTTCGGATGCCGGTCCACTCCCTCACGTTTCGCAGCCAGGACATTTGTCTCCATCCGGGCACTCGGCGTCCCTAAATTTCCCCCTCCAATATCGGTTGGAGGAGGTGGTACTTTTCCCCACACAGTATAATATGACCCAGATGTGAGATCTTTCGAATCTTGATAGTTGTTAACAGTTCCCTGTCAACTCTAGCTCGCCTCAGGACTTCGGTATTGGTAACCATGTCTGTTCAGGGCACTCTGAGCATTCGGCGATGGAGCCACATTTCAAATGCTTCCAGTCTGTTCATTGAGTTAACTTTCAAGGTCCAAGTTTTACACCCGTACAATAAAACAGACCACACATAGCATTTGATCATTCTCTGGCGGAGTTTCAAGTTTACGTTATCATTGCAGAAGAGTGATTTCATTTTAATTAACGTAGCTCTTGCTGCCTTAATTCTGCATTTTATCTCTACATCTGGGTCAAGAGATTGTGTTAGTATGCTGCCGAGGTATTTAAATTTTTCCACCCTTTCAACGTTACGGCCGTTCAAATGCAATACTGACCCACCGTAGTCAAGCCGTCCGAATGTCATCCATTTGGTTTTGCTGACATTTATTGTTAGCCCCAATCTTTCACCGGACTCGTAAATAAGATTAAGGAGGTCCTAAAGATCGCTGACACTTTCAGCCAATAAAACAGTGTCGTCGGCATATCTTATATTGTTTATCACAACGCCATTATTTCTCAGTCCTTTCTCGGTGTTGATGAGGGCTCGTTTAAATACATAATAAATAACCTACGAATAGTGAAAATACGCGCGCGTATATAAGCTATAAAAGTGGTGTAATACAATTCAACCATTAATTCTATTGAAACTTATTTATACCCAAAGTTTTGGTACTTGTCTCAAAAAATCGCGTTCAATTATCATAAAGCTTTAGAAAGGTTTGAGTTCTTATACTGCTTAAATAAGAACCAAATGTCAATAATAATATTATATTTCCATTAAATTTGAATTATTTTTGATACAAATAAATCAAATTTCTCAAAAGGGAAACCAACAAATTCAAAAGCAAACAACGATTCTTAAATGAAATAAATTTTCCAATTTGCAAAATATCTATTTGTTATCTCGCAACAAAAGGTAAAATTTGTAGGTAAATCCATGATTTGACTCCACTGAAATATTAATAAGGGAAAAGCAATGTCACGATGTTTTGTTTCAAAAATCTCGGTAGACATCACAATATTCATGGGGTTGTCAAAACGAATATTTCGTCAGTATTCTGCGAAAAAGCTACTACTTCTTACTACTTCTGATATAATTGAAGTTCAAAGTTACTACTTCTGATATAATTGAAGTTCAAAGTTTGTAAGGATATAACATTTTTTTATATACTAAACATTACTTAGCCAATTTGAAAAAATGGTTTATTGATCTATTAACTACATTTTATTTAACATTTTTGAATGTGTACAAATTCTTGCAGACAAATACTGGATTTTACCCATTGCGGATAACTTTTTATTATTATAAGGATTAATTGTATCTCAATAGAGACGAATATGTAAATTGTTTTCTGGGAACAGAATATGGTGGCCGAGGCGCTTACAAGACTTATGACCTGTCATTGGTTGGGTTGAGCAATCGCTTTATGTTTAACAACATTCCCCATTCCGCCCTTCTTACGACCACCACGTCTGACAAATTTTTGGAAGTTGTATATATGCTAGAATGCTGCGCCTATCTTCACATTTTTTAGTTCACTCTACACTAGCGTCATCTATGAAGATTGGGAAGAATTAAGCAGAATATCTTTATTAATGCAGTGTGAAAGGCTCTGAAAATCATACAATACTAGATTACGCCTGAAAATGTCTTTCCAATTTTTTTATGCTTTTAACTTGGATCAGTTATTTTATACAACATTTTGAATGTATACAAATTCTTGTAGACAAATACTGGATATACCCTTTGCATTACATTTTATTTAATGGTTTAATTAATAATAACTGAATCATCAGTAATTTTTTTTCAAAATAATAGTGGATTGAAATGACTTTGTGCATTTTCGCTGATACATAATACCACAGTTTGAAGTCACATTGTACCTACTATAGTCACTTTGTGAGAAATGTTTTTTTTTTTAAATTAAAATGTTATGCAATAATTTTATCTTATGTACAGTACCTATTACATTAGGTAAAATAATAATTAATTAGTAAAAAGAGATAATAATTGCCACGTTTGCCCCTGAATGAACCATGTAGACATCACTTATTAAACATCTCCAGGATATCATGTTGCCGACCAACAATCTCACCCTTTTTTCAAGTCAGTACTGCTTCATAAGCTCCGCTGAATACATCCGAAATAATTTATAATCAAAAATTTATCCGGGGAATTCACATTGAATCCCTTGGTGCTTTTTCCCTGAACGGATTTATGTTATATTGACTTATTACAGAAAATATCTCGACTTGTAGTGTAGATAGGACTTAGCACTTAGGACTTAAAACAGAATTTCTTTGGACTGCTTCTACGAAGCGCCAAAACTTAATTGATCGCTCCCCAGTATCTACATCCGACATAGATATCTCTCCTAAAAAAGCAATAAAACTTCTTGGCGTCCATCTTGAGACTAATCTTTCATTGAAAACTCAAATCAATAAAACAGTCAGCAATTGTTTCTTTCATTTAAGGCAATTTAGATCCATTAAAAGAAATATTCCCATTGACAGTTTTAAAACAGTAATCAATTCCTTCGTCGTGTTCCGACTGGATTACTGCAATGGTGTCTACGCCAACATCCCCAAACAGCAAACAAATAAACTCCAGTCTGCATTCAATGCCGCAGCAAGACTGATAAGGGGTGTGCCAAAGAGTTGTCACATAACACAGTATCTTAAGGAGCTCCACTGGCTGAAATGTCCAGAAAGGATACAATACAAGCTCTGCTGGACGGTCTATAAGGCGTTGCATGGAATGGCACCAGCTTATATATCTGAACTCTGCATCAACGAGAACCTGAATGCTAGACAGTCTACATTGCGATCAGCTAAGTCTTCTGCGATCGGTAGATTGACTGTGCCAAAACGCTGTCCAAGCACAAACTTTGGCGACCGAGCCTTCTCGGTAGCCGGCCTTTCAGCCTGGAACAGTCTTCCAGCAGACCTTAAGTGCATTGAGAATCAATCAGAGTTTAGATCGAGATTAAACACGCACCTTTTCAAATTATCATTTCCTGACAGGAAGGGCTGATCGACTTCGTCTGGTGCAGCCCTCATACTAAATATGTTCATATATTTTTTTATCATTATTATTATTATTATTTAGTTGATAAAACGGAGCATCTTCTAGAGCGCCCCTGAGATGAGTAATTCATAAAAATGGCGCTTTATAAATTATCCAATTTATTATTATTATTATTAGCGGGTTTTTGCAGATTATAGAGTATTTTTTCAACAGTATAACCTCATCATTAAGTCAAAACAGCAAACTTTTGACTTAGTGCTTTTTCGCAGAATACTCACGATTTATCCTTGTATATTTGCCATCACTTTGTGTTTTGGATTCAAATTTGTACTATTTGAAAACATTGGATTTCCACAACACTTTTTTGCACAAACATGTTTCCGGAGACAGACTTCCCTTCTTCAGTGTATGAATTTTAAATTTGATTTTGAATTTATTGAAATTCATACACTAAAGGAGGGAGCTATGTGTCCCGAAACCTGTTTGTGAATGGTGCAAAGAAGTGTTGTGAAAATAAAATGTTTTCAAAAAGTTATTCGAATATTTATCCAATTTATAAAAAAAGATTTGACAATATTGGTAGAAGTTAAATAATTAAAAAATTTCTTACTGTATTGAAGAAATTATTGTAACTCCTGAAGATGTCAACATAAGTTGACGAAACAGCTGTCGCGAAAAGAAAAAGTAAACTGTGATAGCAATAACAGAGTTTTATAATTTAAGTATCATAGTGTTTCGACCATAGCCAATATTCAGCAATAGCGTTAAAGGCGTACTGTTGTACGGATGTGAGACTTGGAAATCTACCGCAGCAGGCCTTACTTGGGATGATGTTAGGCATCAGGCATGCGAAAGAGTCGGGTGGAGAAGATTCCTTGAGGCCCTATGCACCACGGAGGTGTGACAGGACAAAAAGGAGAGAAGAATGAGTGTTTTGACCAAAGCAATGGACTATTTATTAAATTTTTAAGCTTCATTTCACTTTTCCATCTAGTTCAGACCGATTTCGGCAGCTCGCAACAATCTTCACCGTTATCTTCATATCCATCTAATCTATTGCCATTTTATCGTGAGACATTCTATCGTGAGACATTCTAAATAAAGAAAAACAGAGAGAGAGAGAGAGAGAGAGAGAGAGAGAGAGAGAGAGAGAGAGAGAGAGAAAGGAAATAATGATTTTTTATTCATATAATATATAATAAAACTTTTAAAAAGTATACGTTTTCATTTGGTTCAATTATTTAATAGGGAGTTTCAGAAGTCTAGGAATAATATATTTCATTCATTCACTATTTATACGAATATGTATCTATTGTGTATTAAACAAAGGTGTACAATTTCATATTAAATAATTTATACGAATAAAACGTGCGTTTTGTTGAAATTTCAAATTTCTGTCTCAAATATTTGATAATGCCTTAGAAAAACAAAACACGTCATCGACGTTAAACACAAGTGGAAGCCCACTTAATATAAAATAATAAAGAAATTTAATATTAGGTCCTTACATATGAAATTGGCGTTTTGCCGTACTGGCAACTTTGATCTCAAATATCTTCTCTTTGGTTAGGAATTCCAAATTCAAATTTATAAAGCTATTTACTCAAGTATTTGTGTTTCGAAAATTATAATTCATTTGTTTTTTCCTCAATTGTTTTTTTTTTCTTTGCGTCACTCAGTTTACAAAATGGAAAACTTGAAATATCGCGTTATTTACGAGTACGAGTTCCACCGTGGCACCAGTGCTGCAGAAACGGCTCGAAGGATTAATGATGTGTATGGCGACGGTGCCGCAAAAGAAAACACAGTGCGTTTTTGGTTCCAACGTTTTCGTTCTGGAAATTTCGACCTGCAGAACAAGCCCCGTGGACGGCCGGAGACCAAAGTTGATAATGAAGAATTGAAGGCTATTGTGGAAGCGGATCCATCGCAAACCACGTCCGAGTTAGCTGCAGGCTGCGGTGTTAGTGATAAAACTGTTTTAATCCACTTGAAGCAAATTGGGAAGGTGAAAAAGCTTGAAAGGCGGGTACCTCACGAATTGAGTGAAGCAAATCAACAAACGCGCGTTGACTGCTGCGTTGCATTACTCAACCGGCACACCTGTGATGAAAAGTGGATCCTGTATGATAATCGGAAGCGCTCATCGTAATGGCTGAACCCTGCCAAACTAGCCAAACCATGCCCCAAGCGAAAATTGACTCCAAAAAAGTTACTTGTGAGCGTTTGGTGGACTAGTGCTGGTGTCGTTCACTACAGCTTTCTTAAATCTGGCCATGATGGAAAAGCTAGCTGCTAAACAACCGAGGCTGGTTAATCGCTCTAGGCCACTGCTGCTTCATGATAACGCTAGACCACAACTGCACAACAGACGGCTACCAAATTAGAAAAGCTTCAATTGGAATGTCTAAGACATCCACCGTACTCTCCGGACCTTGCCCCAACAGATTACCATTTTTCTCGAAATTTGGATAACTTCTTGTAAGGGAAAAAATTCAACTCCGATGGGGCAGTCCAAACCGACTTCAAAGATTTTATTGATTCCCGTCCGAATGGTTTTTTTAGTAAAGGGATCGATGAACTACCTATGAAATGGCAAAAGTGCATAGATAGCAATGGTACATACTTTGATTAAATTAATAAATTATATTTAAAAAAAATCAACTTTATGTTCCTCGCATACAAAACGCCAATTTCATATGTAAGGACCTAATATATATATATTTTTTTCATTATTTAAAATGAATAGTCTAACAAGAAATTTAAATTAAAAATAAAAAAAATTTGAAACATGTCATTCCCATAAACTATAACAAATCTTCAAGAAAACCAATGTTTTTATTCGTATTACTTATGATTTTTCATGTTGGATTTAAAATTTGTCACTGATTATAAAAATAGGCTCATTTATTAATCAATCACCTTAGTACGCTATAATGATGTGTAATCCGATATTATTTGTACATGCGTATGTTCTTACGTTAACAAGTATAATGGCTTCATCTGTATAAGGCGTTCAATAATTATATTGAGCTGATTGAAAGACACGTATAAATACTGGATTGAGTTTCTTTCACGTGTCTAGAGCACCTGAGATTCACGTAACTCCTTAAATGTATAACGCTTTGTTAAATTTAAATTGAATATATTACCTTTAGAAATGTTAGACGCATTTGAAATTTATTAAATTTTGTTTTAAGGTATCTTTAATATGTAAATCCATCCTAAATATCAAAAACGATTAATTTTTATTTTCCTACAAAATAACGCCCTCCAAAAAAGACATGAAAATCGGCTTAAGTTACCAGACTACTACTTTGAAAACTTTCACAGTAATAAAGTTTTATTTGAAATGAATTAGATTTGTATTGTATAAAACACTGTGTTTATGCATAAGCAACGGTGGCGGAATACAAGTATCTCGGCCACAACATCTTACTTTCCAGAGATAATCAGACTGCTGAGCTTCAGAGAAGAATCGATCTTGGGTGGGCGGCATATGGCAATCAGAAGAAGTTCTTTAATAGTAAGTTTCCCCAGTGTCTGAAACGCAAAGCGTATGATCAATGCGTTCTTCCAGTGCTAACATATGGAGCAGAAACGCTTACCCTCACAAAGTTGACCATTATGAGACTCTGTGTAGCACAGAGGAAATACGAAAGAGCCATGCTACACGTAAGAATCTTAGACCGGATAAGAAATACTGAAATACGTAGAAGGTCGGGAGTAGCAGATGTCGTCGCAAGGGTAGCGAAGCTTAAATGGTCATTTGCGGGACATGTTGCCAGATTGGTAGACGATAGATGGACCAGAAGGGTGGTAGAGTGGAGACCCCGCGAAAACAAATGAAACTGAGGGAGACCTCCCACATGATGGTCCGATGACATTAGAAGAATTGCTGGCGATTGGATGCAAAAGGCATAAGACAGGGATACGTGGAGAAGAATGGGGGAGACGTATGTCCAGCAGTGGACGACAACGGCTGTCCAAGTAAGTAAGTAAGTAAGCGGTGGCTAATCTTCATCAGAGTGATTTCAAAAACATGAAGTGCTTGGAGCAAGTGAATTTGTGTATTTAGGTAGCATGTTCACAGCAGATGGCCGAACGGATAGTGACGACGAATGAAGGGTTTGTGCGGGTAACAAAGTGAATGGAGCTTTAAAAACAGTTATTGGAAATAATTAATTAATAGAATTTATCAACGAAAGCATAAATGACCGTTCACAGTGGAGTTCTGGTCCCAACCCTTATGTATGGAAGTGAAGCATGGTACTGGCAGAAGATGGATGAGAGCAGGATTAATCTGGTAGAAATGAGGTCCCTAAGATGAATGTGTTCTAGAACGATGTACGACAGAATCTCAAATGCTGATATAAGAAAAGAATGTAGACCCAAAGAAGGCCTTTGGTTACACCGATAGGAAGAGCAGTTAATCGTGCGTGTATGTGTCGCTGTATGAATGTGGAGGGATCTCGAGAGGTGTGTCAGCATAGAGTCGTGTGGCGGTCCATTCTCTCTACCTACATCTACGAGAAACGGCGCGGTGTTTTGTTTCTTTGAAATGCTTAAGACTCCATAAAAGCGAACCTTCAAAATACTGTTACATAGAAAAACATGTTTTCACAAACATTTCCAAGTAACCGTGTACAGAATGTAAAAATAAACAATTATTTGTGAAGGTCCCTAATTATGATTATTTCATAAATTAAAAACATATTTTTACCACTTTTATTTGTTTACTAGACATATTATGCAGGTATTTAACCTTCGTCATAAGGGGAACAATGGAAACAGCTAACCATGTCGTCCCAATGATGAAAGCTTTTCCTTGTAATATGCCGAGAGAAGTAAACATCAAATGTGAAAAAGCAGAGTTTTAATTTCATAAAAGTAATACATAATTAGACCTACTTACTAACTAACCATCACGCCATTTCTCCGGAGGGGTGGGAAACTTTGTAATAATGTCTAATGTTTTCTGGCAAAGCTTAAAGGGTAAATTCATCAATGGCGATGAAATCATCACACTATTGATGCCGTAATTAGCTTAATTAAGTGTTTGATTTTGAAGACTGCCTTCCGATATTGTCTTCTGAATATATATGTGTTTGGGAAATATCTTTGAGCTTAATTCTATATCTTTGAGCTTAATTATTTTATTCACTAATAGGTTTAGGATTATCCTTGAGGGAGGAGGGGGAACACTAATATAGGATTGACCACCACACTATTGTATCCTTACTCTTGCGCACCCCCTACATTTTAAAAGAGTAATTATGGTCCCGGGGGAGTAAGAGAGCCCTGGGAAGCATAAAGGGAGCCATGAGGTGCTCCATACACGTATAACAGTTGGGCAGAAAAATTCGTAGGCTAACTATTGGGTTGATGCAAAAGTTATGACCGTTTTTCATGATCCTAGGTAAAAAAAAAAATTCTTCAGAAATGATGAATGGTATTTTTTTAAAAATGATTCCATTGTATAAATGATGCTTTCCCTCTACTTTCTATTCAGTTTTGGCCTGGCCAGAGTACAGTGAAGAGTCCTTGTATTTTTTCAAAATGTCGGTAATAAAGTGCATTTACTTCATTGTTTACATTATGAATTCCGTAAAGACGATACCGCGAGTGTGGCAACCAAAAACATTTGCAAAGTGTATGGAGCAGATGTCGTAAAAGTTCGACAGGTACGAAGATGATTTACAAAATTCCGATCTGGGGATTTTTCACTAATTGATAATGCTTTGTGTTTGGTGGGATTGTAAGGGTATTGTGTATTTTGAACTCTTGGAACGCAATCAGACAATTACAGCAGAACAATATTGTCAGCAATTATCCAAATTAAACATCGCCCTTCAAAAGGATAGACCAGAATTGGTAAACAAAAAAGGGGTAGTGTTTCATCACGACAACGGGCGGACCACATGTGGCTATGATGTCCCAACACAAGCTAAATGAGTTTGATTGGGATGTTATCAAGCATCCACCGTATTTTTCAGATCTTGTTCCTTCCGATTTTCATTTATTCCGATCATTGCAATTTTTTTTAAATGATAAAAAATTTGATACAATAGAGCAGGTAAAAACATCCCTTACTACATTTTTCGCATCAAAATCCACGGAATTTTACACTAATGGTATTAATAAGTTGATAGAAAGATGGGAGAAGGTTATAAGAACTGATAGAAATTATATAATTGATTAAGTAAATAATACAAATCTAAAAAAAAAGTTTAATCTATATAAATAAAAGGCAGTTTTGGTTGTGTGTGTGGACTATTTCTGAGGTTATTCCTGAGCTGATCATTTTCCAAGTTATACACTTTACTAAATGGAGTATCCCGGTCGTCATAGGCATATTTTTGTAATTAATCGAGCTCTAATTAACTTTGTAAATTTATAAATTTTCGTAGTG
The DNA here is from genome assembly GCA_022606425.2 of Lepidostoma basale. Classification (NCBI taxonomy): domain Eukaryota; kingdom Metazoa; phylum Arthropoda; class Insecta; order Trichoptera; family Lepidostomatidae; genus Lepidostoma; species Lepidostoma basale. The sequence goes on along the minus strand of JAHDVF020000410.1, from coordinate 79,662 downwards.
CGAGCGAGTATAGACCTTCATGTTCGTATCACCTGAGTATCGATCTTTAGAGTCTATATTCGCTTGGCGTGATAAGATGCAAATTAGTGGCTTTTTTGACTCTTTGCGTGGTCAGATATGAAATTAGTCGCTCTTTTGAACTGAAAAATATACGCACGTATAGGGATGGGCAAAACGACTCATCTCAGGGATCTGATCTGAACGGTTCCGCTCAGCAAAGTGAGCCGACTCTTTTTAACGATCCACGGTTCACCATTTTGAGTCGTTCAAAGTTTGAAATTATTTAAGTGACCTTTTTTTTTTGCTCCTCGACCAAAAAAGTTGATTCCGGTAAAAAAAAAAAAATTCACCAGGATAAATTTTTTGTCGATGAGCTAAAAAAAAAATTCACAACGACAAACAACTTTTTTTGACAAACGACTCGATAATTATCAAGAAGAATCGGCTCACTTTACTGAGCGGAACCATTCAGCTCAGATCCCTTAAAAATAGTCGACTCTTTTGCAATAATATACGATTCACCGGAATTTTAACAAGAGTAAACTACGAAGTCGTCTTATTGATGAGAACCTGGAATTGTGCCTAAAATTAAGAATAACAACAAACAAACATGCATCAGGCCCATAATAACATACGGAATCAAAGCAAGAGCAGACACTGTCAGAACCAGACTGCGACCTATTGTGGGGAGAACCGTTAGAGATAGGATACCCAACGAATAAATTCGCAAATCCTGCAACATTGAAGACATAGTGAGATGGAGTAGGCAGAGACATCGAGAGAATGGATCCAGCAAGAATTCCTAATATCGTGATGCAAGAGACTCCAGAGGGCCGTCGACCACCAGGATGACCACCAAAGAGATGGAGAGAAGGCTGGTCGCCTTCATCACAGGAAGAAGTATGAAATAATGTTTTATTCAGTGTACCCGTAATTGAATGAAGTGCAAAAATTATAATAAAGGTTATCTAAATCAATAAACATATTTGGCTCTCAATTTTTTTTTAAATCGTTGTAAAGTACGCATTTGGCTCTTTGGCTAATAAGTTTGCCGACCCCCCTGACCTAGCGGATCATTGAGCTGCCGCTCTTTTTTTTATGGATCATCGCTCACCCGCTCACCAAAAAGATTCGAATCTTTGAGTCGACTCGTGAGCGGATTGCCCATCCCTATCTCTAATCTGTCAAAAAAAATTATTTGCGTGTTACTTTTTAGTAAGTAAAATATTTATATTTCTAATTCATATATATCTTCAGTTTATTCTATTTTGCCGTTGAAATGAATACAGATTATATTTCCGCATTACATATTACAAATTATTTCGAATAGAAATGAAATTATGTATCGTTTTACTTACGTATTATTTTAGGTTATGTTATGACTCTACATGGAAAAACGTTAAATTCTAAGTAACAATTCTATGAATTGGTATAATCTATTTTAATAATGTTATTTTAATGTAAAATTGTTCTGGCAGGGCGATAACCTATATCTTTTGGATTAGACGATTTACTTCAGCTGTTTTAGTTTTTCTCTGAAAAAAAAATGCTGTGATAGGTAAACATATCCTTACATACAGCATTAGCTGCCTCAGTTGGAAAAATCCACTAATATAACATTTCCAAATGGTCTGACGTTCCCACGCCAGTGTTTTTTTTTAATATACTGCTCATTTTAATATAATTATTTGATTTTTGCAGAGATGCCGACGCTAAGGATGATACCAGGAAAGACTCTTTGAGATAGGGTGAGGAACACGGCTATCCACGATATCTCCAAGGTGGAAGATGTCGTGAGATGGGGCACGCAACGCAAGATACTGGCATAGATGGATCCCACACCTCGATATGTGCAAGACAGATTGTTATATTTATGAACTAATTTTGAAATGGTATGTACAGGTTGGATTAATTGGCTTAATTCCACTATTAGAGGCAGAACAGGAGTGTCGGACATCATCGGAAGAGTGGCAGCGCTAAAATGGCATGCCGTTCGCAGCCCTGATGATAGATGAACTGTAACCCGAAACCCAGGACGTCCTCAACTTCGATGGAGGGACGACATTGGATGCGTGTTGCCCAGGATCGACAGACATTGAATCAGATGGAGGAGGCCTACGCCCAGAAGTGAACGGATATAGACTCATGATGATAATGATACAAAACATTGAAACACCTACATCCAACATTTTAAATATTTCTGGAATGGGTAAAATTCTGCAACAATGAAAGTTCATTGTATGGAATGAATGCTTTAAATTATCAACTGATTTCTGTAGAATCACACTCCAAAGGAGAATTGATTCAATGTATATTTCCAGACATCACACAAATTTACAAATTTCGTCATTGGTTAAGTGAATGTGCATTATTAGCTTCATCTAATGGACATCAAAATCAAGAGTTTTGTTTCTCTAAACATTGTATTTCTAAGAGCATTATTATGACCTTGAATGGTATACGAGGTCTGTTCAAAAAGTATCGCGAATTTTGAATTTCCGCTGGCTACGTATATTTGATTTTTGATTTTTTTGTAGCGTTATGTTGGTACTCATGTCCCTTACTTATGCTGACAAGGTCGGCCATTTTGAATGTTTAGTTAATTTTTGACAGCTGTTTTGCTTGGATGTGTTTTGGCTCGTCTTCGATTTTTGCCTATTCCAAAAAATGGATCAAAGAATCTGTATCAAATTTTGTGTGAAAAACAAAATAAAGTGCGCGGACGCATTTCGAATGTTGACTGTGGCATATGGTGAAGCTACCTTGGACCAAAGCAACGTTTATCGGTGGTACAAAATGTTCTCAGAGGGCCGAGAAGATATGAACGACGAAGAGCGTGCCGGACGCCCGAGCACGTCAACAACAGACGAAAACATTGATAAAGTGAAGAAAATAGTATTAGCCAATCGTCGAATCACCGTTAGAGAAGTTGCTGAGGACCTAAACATATCGATTGGCTCGTGCCATTCGATTTTAACCAATGATTTGGGCATGAGTCGGGTCGCCGCGAAATTCGTGCCAAAATTGCTCAATTTCGACCAAAAACAGCATCGCGTTAACATTGCTCAGGAGATGTTGGACTCGGTCCGTGACGACCCAAATGTGCTCCAGAGGGTCATAACTGGTGACGAATCATGGGTTTATGGTTATGACGTGGAAACCAAAGCTCAATCATCCCAATGGAAGCTGCCGCATGAGCCAAGACCAAAAAAAGCGCGCCAAGTTCGGTCGAACGTGAAGGTTTTGCTCACAGTTTTCTTCGATTGCAGGGGCGTGGTGCATCATGAGTTCTTGCCACAGGGTAGTACGGTCAATAAGGAATATTACCTGCAAGTTATGTGCAATTTGCGCGAAGCAATCCGCCAGAAACGCCCGGATTTGTGGAAGAACAAAAACTGGCTTTTGCACCATGATAACGCCCCTGCTCACACATCGTTGCTTGTGCGCGAATATTTGGCCAAAAACAACACAGTAATGGTGCCGCAGCCACCGTATTCCCCAGACCTGGCCCCCTGTGACTTTTTCCTGTTTCCAAAACTGAAGAGGCCCATGAAAGGACGACGCTACGCCACGATTGAGGAGATAAAGACGGCATCGAAGGAGGAGCTGAACAAGATCACAAAAAATGATTTTTTTAAGTGCTTCGAGGATTGGAAAAAACGTTGGCATAAATGTATTATATCCGAGGGGAATTACTTTGAAGGGGACAAAATAGATATTCATGAATTAATAAATACTTTTTGAAAAAATAGAAAATTCGCGATACTTTTTGAACAGACGACGTAAGAATGAATGTTTTATGCAAATGTGATATAGTATATTTATTTGTTTTTTTAATTTCACTTAAAATATTAAGGAAAAAATTAAGACTGGACGTTACAAAAATGGTTTAAAAATAAAGCTGAAAAAGATAAATATTAACTTTTTTTTGGGTGGCATCTTTAGGGTAACGTTTTAACTACACTATATTATTAAATCATAACGCGCTTTTGCACAGCTATGTTTAAGACCAATTGGCATCAAAAACTCATTTCAGACTTTTTGTAAACTTGCCACCTTGGTAATGCCCAGCCTTCAATTGTTCAATTCACATTAGTATTATTCAAGTTCACAGCAAGTTTGCTTGGATTAAACAAATGTTTTTAAGATATGAACTGAATTAGGATCCACACATTCTTACACCTATACACATGTCATTTTATCCAATAAAATAATTGATATTGAACTTTAATTGTAATTCTTTAATATATATTGGGTGTATTTATATACTTTAATATAGCAATGGCGAAGCGTTGCCGGGTCAGCTAGTTGTATATATAAAACGGTCATAACTTTTGCATCAACCCAATAGTTAAACATATCTTTTTGGTAAAATTAAATTTTATAATTCAATAAAGTTGCTTTCGAGGGCAATACAACTATTAAAGCGGTCATGCAATGCTCATGTCGCCTCGTTTAAATTCAGCAAACCACTTCTCAACGGTTGATTTTTCTGGTGCAGAGACCGAAATTTTTTTATCAAGCCAAGCCTTGGCATCAACAGTATTTTTTTTGCCCAAAAACCATGCTTCATTAACACACGAAATTATTTTTTATCCATTTTTTCACAATACCAAAAGTAGTTTCACTCACAATGCTATATCTCACGAACCAATCGTCTGACAGCTGTCAAATTTATACACGTATCTTGTCAAAATTGGTACTAACTAAAAATCATATGGATTTAATTGTAGTAACGCCATCTATGTTTCAGCCTACGAACTTTTCAGCCCAACGGTTACATACTTATATAATTTGATACATACTTAAAGTTTTTGATAAAATCACCTTAAAAATAAAAATCATCTATGATTTTTTGATGTTTTAAATAATAATAAACGAACTTTATATAAACAACTGCCTCTAGTGACACCGGTGGGAAGAGCAATTAGTCTTCTGAACGCGGTTTCCTCAGAGATTGACGTCTTTCATATTAGTGAACGTACGTTCAGGGGACAAAATACTCTTAACTTTAGAAAGTATCTTGTCTTCCTAATGTCGAACCATCCCTAATGCGTTCCTGGTATTATGTTGTATTTTTATAATATTTTACTCAATACATGCCTTAAACATTTTGCTGTTTGTAATGTCTTTTGAGTTAATAAATTGATTTGATTTGATTAGTTATAACATTTTCTCGGATATTATTTACAAATAACAACAACCTTTATAATGTATATTTTCGAATTGTTTTATTTCCAAAACACTCTTAGGAAAAAAATAATATACTCTAGTAGTTGCATACATTTTCTTGATGATTTCTCACTTGGTTCGTTATTTCCAGTACTTCTGGTTCATCTTTCTCATTAGGATTATTTAATAAATATTAATATCTCAACAATTTAAGTATCGGCGTATCTTTTTTATAACACTATAAGTAAGTGCATATATAAAACATAGGTTCACTATATTTTTCTATTTTGATTAATTTAAAAATCATTTTCAGAAGGACCTTGTGTAATTTTGTGTCAGAAAGGGGGGCCATGGGTCAAAAAAGTTTGGGAACCTATGGTCTATACCCTTAATGTAATACTAATATTTCTTCTATATTCACCATTGATTTGGGTTGCGGATTCATAATTGCACAATACAATTTTTACGTTGTAACACACTACATTTAAAATTAAAAAAATATATTTTAAATTGAACATGAACAATAAACATGTTCCGGGAGACAGAAGTCCGTCATCAGCATATTTAAATATTATTTTTAACATGTGTCAAAATTGACGACATTTTTTGGTTTCCTTCCAAATTTACTAAACTACTAACTAACCATCACGCCATTTCCCCGAAGGGTTCGGTAGAGAGGATGAATCGCCACAATGCTCTGTCCTGGCATACCTCTCGGGCTTACTCTACATTCATACATCGTACCATACACGCACGTCGATTATTCCGACTTCGAATATGACCGCCTTTTAGTAATTGATTAATTTGGTCATGCCATATTTTCCTCGGTCGTCCGCGGCTTCTTTTTCCACTCTCGCTGCTTGTTTACAACTTTTTTACCATTCTACTCTCATCCATTCGGTCCATATGCCCAAACCATCTCAGGGATCCTTTTTTAATTTTATCCATGATGCAGTCATCTGCCTTACATTTCTTTCTTATTTCATCGTTCGGTATTCTATCATACAACGTTTTCCCGCACATTCTTCTAAGTAATCTCATTTCTACGGCGTTTATCCTGCTTTCATCCTTCTTTTGCAAGCTCCAAGCTTCACTTCCATACACGAGGGTTGGAACTAGAACTCCATTGTGTACTTTCATCTTTGTTTCTGTGGATATATTTCTATTTGCAGTTATTACTTTGAGTGCGCCATTTCCTTGAGTGGTTTCCTTCCATGAATATAATATAAACTAACTAACTAACTAACTAACCACCACGCCGTCTCCCCGAAGGGGCAGGCAGATAGAATAGACTGCCACACTTTTCTTTCCTGACATATTTCTCTCGCTTCCTCAACATTCATACATCGAGTCATGCACGCGCATCGATTTCTCTGACTCCTCACATGGCCGACATTCAATATTTGATTTATTTGATCGTGCCATGTTTTCCTCGTTTTTCCTCTATTTCTGCTTCCATTTACATCATTAACATATAATTTTTTAACCATTCTTTCTTCATTCATTCTTTCAATATGTCCAAAACATCTTAATGATCCTTTCATTATTTTGTTCATGACACCATCATTCGCACCGCATTCACTTCTTATATTTTCATTCGGCACTCTATCATACACAGAGTATCCACACATTCTTCTAAGATATCTCATTATTATGTAATATAAGAGTTATGTATGTTTACAAACTTGTATATTCAAATTAATTATGTTATTTGTGTTTGTTTCTATAATGCCTTAGAAGGTGTTGCATAAATTTCAATGCAGAACTTTTTTTCGAAAGCAATATATTTACGGAGAGATAGCTTAATATAATCAAATTTATGATAAACTATTGAATACATCATGGAAAATACATTTGTGACTATAAGTTTGTGTATTCAGTTGAGTGCACAAACATAGAATAGAAGAACCGAACGAAACTTTTCACTTAGATTATGGAATTCTGCTACAGTTTCATGCATAAAATTTCAATAATAAATTCAATGTTTTGTTTAAAATATATAAAATATTTAATAATCTGGCAAAAGAAGGATGAAAGCAGGATAAACGCCGTAGAAATGAGATCACTAAGAAGAATGTGCGGGAAAACGTTGTATGAATACCGAACGATGAAATAAGAAAGAAATGTAAGGCAGATGACTGCATCATTAATAAAATTAAAAATAGATCCCTGAGATGGTTCGGAACGAATGGATGAGAGTAGAATGGTTAAAAAGTTGTACACAAGCAGCGTGAGTAGGAAAAGAAGCCGAGGACGACCAAGGAAAACATGGAATGACCAAATTAATCAATTACTAAAAGGCGGCCACATTCGAAGTCGGAACAATCGACGTGCGTGCATGGTACGATGTAGAGGAAGCTCGAGAGGTATGCCAGGATAGGCCAGTGTGGCGATCCATCCTCTCTGCCTACCCCTCCGGGGAAATGGCGTGATGGTTAGTTAGTTAGTTAGTTAAAATCTACACGTACCTACATGATCCACGGATATTGTAATGGATTGTGTTGGAAAGTAATATCTCCATACTACTTCAAAAGCTCTAACACTGATATTCAAATAAGTATAATACTTTCAGACTAAAAGGTTTGATTACAAGTATGCTGCCTTCCATCGTTTATGATAATGGAAGATAAAACAAAAATAATATTGGAAATAACAGATGTCTCTTTTTGTAATTCAAAGTTAGTGAAATTAATAAAGTGGAAATGATATCTCTTGTGTAGAAGATTCACGAAAATTATGTCAGGATAGAACAGTGTGGCGTTCCATTCTCTCTGCCTACCCCTCCGGAGAAACGGCGTGATGGTTAGTTAGTTAGTTAATGTTTCTGGAAGAATGTTGTAAAACTCCTAACTAACTAACTAACTGACCATCACGCCGTCTCTCCGAAGAGATAGGCAGAAATAATGGAACCCCACACTATCCTTTCCTGACATAGTTCTCTCGCTTCCTCGACATTCGTGTCATGCACGCAGGTCGATTTCTCCGACTCCTCATTCATTTAGTTTATGGTCGACATTCAATATTTGATTTATTTGATCATGCTACATTTTCTTTATTTCTAGTTCGTTTTTTCTCAATTTTAAGTTCTATTTACATCTACACATTTATACGTAAAACTCTATATTGAAATATTAATATGTACAAATAAAAACGTCTGTTTCTAAAAGTTTAATTTAGTTTATGGTAATGACATGTTTGTCTCGCCTTATAAACATTATAAACAATTTTTAACGTTTAATGAATTTAAAGTAATGGGAAGCATAAATATACACAAACTAGAAAGCAAAAAAAACTAACTAACTAACTATCCATCACGCCATCTCCCCGAAGAGGTAGGCAGAAATAATGGATTGCCATACTTTTCTTTCCTGACATATTTCTCTCGCTTCCTCAACATTCAAACATCGTGTCATGCACGTGCGTCGATCTCTCTGACTCCGCACATAGCCGACATTCTATATTTGATTTATTTGATCATGCCACGTTTTCTTCGGTCTTTCTCTATTTCTGGTTCCATTTACATCGTTAACATATATTCTTTTACCATTCTTTCTTCATTTATTATTTCCATGTGTCCAAACCATCCTAATGATCCTTTCATTATTTTGTTCATGACACCATCATTCGCCCAGCATTCACTTCTTATATTTTCATTCGACACTCTATCATACATAGATAGTGTGTACACATTCGTCTAAGAGATGCATTTATTCTTCCTTCTTTTTTTCATCCTTTCATCCTTCTTTTGCCAGTTCCATGCTTCGCTTCCATACATAAGGGTCGGTAGAAGAACCCCATTGTGCACTGCCATTCTAGCTTTAGAAACTTAACTAGAAAGCAATAGAAATTATAAATTTAATTTATTTCATTTATTTTCATTCCATTTATTTATTTTAAACATATCTAAAGCATTACAGAATTTTTTCTCCAATACACTAAAGATACAAGTTTAAGTCATACATAATAGATTAATAAAAAGAGCGAGAAACATATGATGCATGACAAATTAATAAAATAAATATACCATACAATTATAATTATAATAAAGATAGTACTTCCCTCAGATGAGCCAAACTATCACAAAATATGTCAAACTCCGAGGTGATACGATTAAGCAAAGATATTGCCCTACCTTCCGGCATAATCATTGGCAGGTTGGTTCTGCATCGTGGGAGATAAAACAATCTATGGCCCCTTTGTCGAAGATAATTATCAGGGACGAACAGACCTACATCACTCAGGATTTCTGAGTTGTGTATACAACCGCCTATCAGTCGAAAGAAATGGACACCCAAGTGAATGTCTCGTCTCCTCTCGAGTGACTGGTAGCCTAGCATCCCTAGCAAGAAATCAGTTGGAAAGAGCCACGGGTAATATCCATACTCCTTAAGAAAGAGGTATCGCAGACATTTTTTTTGCACCCTCTCCACCATCAGGGAATATCGAACCTCATGTGGTGCCCAGATAATGGAACTAAATTCCAAACAACTTCTCACCAGAGACTTATACAGCAGCTTCAGCACCTGAATATTACGAAAGATCTTGGCGTTTCTAATGACAAAACCAAGAATTTTGAGGGAGCTATTACATAGTGAAGTTATGTGAAGACTAAACGACAAGCGAACATCGAAACACACCCCTAGATCCATGGACGTCGACGCTCTTTCGAGCTGGGCTTCATCCATGTGACAGAAAGGAAAAAAATAGTTCCACCACATAGTATATTTTTTTCAACTATTAATTAGAAGAGTTATACCGTAAATCGCCTTAAATATTAACGTGTAATATTTCCTATCGCATATTATTTTAAGTGGGCTTTTCGTGGTATCAGCTTGCCGTGGGAGGTCATATACAATATGGGTGCTGTATAATACATATAAGCCTCATCTGTATGCTTCCCTACGGTTAATCTCTAGTGACAATTAACTCAGTGCGGCTTATTTGTTCTTTTTTCATTCCGTATTTTATGCAGACAAATCAAATATGGTATTTAAAAATCAAAATGTATTCTATAAAGATTAATTGTATCTCAATAGAGACGAAGATGTAAATTGTTTTCTGGGAACAGAATGTGGTGGCCGAGGCGCTTACAGGACTTATGATCTGTCATTGGTTGGGTTGAGCGATCGCTTTATGTTTAACAACATTCCCCATTCCGCCTTTTTTCTTATGACCACTACGTCTGACAAATTTTTGGAAATTGTATATATGGTAGGATTCCACGCCTATCTTTACGTATTTAAGTTCACTCTACACTAGCGTCATCTACTAAGATTGGAAAGCATTAAGCAGAAAATCTTTATTTATGCACTGTGAAAGTCTCTGCAAATCATACAGAAGAGTCTCAACATTCATACAGCGTGTCATGCACGCACGTCAATTTCTTTGACTACTCACGTGGCCGACATTCAATATTTGATTTATTTGATCGTGCCACGTTTTCCTCGATCTTTTTTTGAAAGACATTTGACGACCTTCGTGACAGAATGGAAAGTGATATAAATACCACATCGAAGGTCCCGAGTTTAATTACCAATGATGGCAGTGTGATTCTCATTTGACAGTAAAATGGCGATAGATTAGCAACCTTTCAAATGTCATGAGAAATATTGTTTATCTTTTAATAATAAGACCAACAATTTTTTTTTGTATAGAATCGATTTGGTAGGTTTCGCAACATAAATTTACTTAAGAAAAATGTTTAAAATAGAACCCTTCTCAGTACGGTGCTTCTGACACGCGACAAACAAACCCCCAGTGGACAACGAAAGCCTGTGTCATTGTTGAAGGACATTTTTAAAGAAAAATATTCGAATTATTGTAGAATTTTCTAGCAAACGAAAAACCTACGGGAAATTGTTTCTAAATTTCCTCATAGCGATATTACATTTTTGGGAGTAATCAAATTTCGTATAGCCGACAATCCGATCAAAGAAACGTTTTGTTCTGAAATTGTTAAAACGTATTTCTTACTCCAGCTTCTGGTATTCGAGATATTGTCTTATTTATTGTGTCCATATATCTATAGATATTAAACGATTCCGAGTAGAAGCAAGTTGATATTTCCTTTGTGCTTGATTCCCTATACTTAAAACTGACAAGATAAAAAACAGAAAGATGAGAGCAGAATAAATGCGGTAGAGATAAGGTCCCTAAGACGTGTATGTAATAGAACGATGTACGACAGAATCTCAAATGCTGATATTAGAAATGAATGTAGAGCATAAGAAGGTATTATGAACAAAATTATGAAAGGATAGCTGCGTTGGTTCGGACATATAGAGCGCACGGGTGAAGAAAGAGTGGATAAAAAAGTTTACGTTAACGATGTAAATGGAGTACGGAGTCGGGGTAGACCGAGGAAAATATGGCATGACCAAATTAATCAAATTTAAAAGGTTGGTCATGTCAGAATCCGGAAGAATCGAAGTGCGTTTATGATTCGCTGTATGAATATGGAGGAAGCTAGAGAGGTATGTCAGGATAAAGTAGTGTGGCAGTCAATTCTCTCTGCTTACCCCTGCGGCGAAACGGCGTGATGGTTTGTTGTTGTTGTTGACAAAATAAAAATGATGGATAAACGTTTTCAATTAATACGAATGAAAACGTCTGTTAAATTTTTTATGGGAATGACATGTATCAGCTTTCTAAGGCATTTTCAAATAAAAATATATTTAATATTGCCTTTGAAAGGCGAAATGGTCAGTCCCATAAAATATAATGAAATTTATATTTAAGAAAACAGATGTTTTTACGAGGAATAATTTTTTTATACGTAGTTTAACATCATTGTTCAACAAACGATAAATACAATTTTTTTCACAGTTATTTTCAATAAATAAACGAAACAATAAATAGAAGAAGAAAACGGGAAAACGGCGTGATGGTTTGTTTGTTTATTAATATATATATATATATATATATATATATATATATATATATATATATATATATATATATATATATATATATATATATATATATATGTATATATATATATATATATATATATATATATAATATATATATATATATATATATATATATATATATATATATATATATATATATATATATATATATATATATGTATAACAACATATATATATATATATATATATATATATATATATATATATATATATATATATATATATATATATATATATATATATATATATATATATATATATATATATATATATATATATATATATATATATATATATATATATATATATATATATATATATATATATATATATATATATATATATATATATATATATATATATATATATATATATATATATATATATATACTGGTGGCGATGAGGTCCGCAACCCATCACACCGCATCTCCCGCAGGGGCGAACAGAGAAGGGTGGAGTGCCGCATCGGTACATGGAATATAAGGGGAGGTATGGAAGGAAAGTTGAATGAGATGTGTGCAGAAATGGATAATAAGTGTTTAGATGTTTTATGTGTGACTGAATGTATGATGAAAGAGTGTGGTTCCTTGGAGCATGCGGATAAGATTGTTCTGTGGTCGGGTGTGCCGAATGACCACAGAGCATGCCAAGGCGTGGCGGCGGTGCTAGCTCCAAGGATGGTAGAATGTATGAAAGGTTATGAATGTGTTAGCCCAAGACTCATGTGGATTCGCTTCAAGATCGGGTTAACAAGAGTTTTCCTTTTAATTGGATACGCCCCTGGTAACAATGAAAATGAGGCGAGTAAAGATGAGTTTTGGGACAAAGTGAGAGAGACATTGGTGTGTAAGAGTGAAAACGAAAGATTGATAATAGCAGGTGATATGAACGGTTGGGTGGGAATCCGTAGGAGTGGGTACGAGGAATGTCTGGGTACGTTTGGTGATAGACGAATAAATGATAATGGAAGGAGACTGCTTGAATTGTGTATAGAATGGGGTCTCTTTGTATCAAATACCATCTTCGATCATAAGAGAATACATCTCTATACTTGGGAAAGAGGATTTGAAAGGTCCATTATAGATTACGTCATTGTAGACTCTAGATTACGGGCGGATACTGTTGATTCAAGGGTCTTCAGGGGAGCCGAACTGGAAACGGATCATTTTTTAGTAGTGGCAAAAGTGATCTTATTCCGGGGATGGCGAACCAGAAGAAGCAAAACAGTAGCCGCACCGACTAGAGTCAAAGTTGAAAAACTGCAAAACAATGACGTAAGAAATAATTTCGTAAGAAAAGTGAAAGATAGATTGAGTGAGCGGGATGTAATTGAGTTGAGTATTGACGAGACCTGGAAATACTTGAAGGAGAGTTTGTGTGAATCAGCGAAAGAATCGTGTGGTGTGTGTGTACAAGGAAGAAGGAAAGGGGATGCATGGTGGAATGATGACGTAAAGATTGCTGTTAAAGAGAAGAAAGATGCTTGGTTGAATATGTTGTCGATAAATAAGAATGACAGAGTTAAGTATGAAAGAGCAAAAGATTTGTATAAGGTATGCAAGAAGAGAGTGAAGTCGGTAGTGAAAGCGCGGAAAGAAAAGCTGAAGGAGGAAGAAGGGCTCAAAATGACAAACAACTTCCAAGCAAATTTAAAAATGTTTTGGAAAGAAGTTAAAAAAGCCCGAAATCCTCCTGATAGTGGATGTGTGAAAGCAATTTTAGACAACGAGGGAAGAATGTTAACGGAGAGTAAGATCATACAAGAAAGATGGATGGAATATTTTAAGGAGATGTATGGTGGTGATACAAGCGTGATCGAAAATATGACAGCTAGTGCGAGTGCGGGACCTATGAATGATAATATTGAAAAAATAAGTACGAATGAGATGAAAAGATCCGTGAGTGCAATGAAAAGTGGGAAAGCTGTTGGGTTTGATTGTATTGCCATAGACTTTATTAAAAGCGGTGGCGAAGTGGTTTCTACATGGTTATGTAAGTTATTTAACCAGTGCTTGGAGGAGGGATATACGCCGCTAGACTGGAGGAGAGCAGTAATTATGCCCCTGTACAAAGGAAAAGGATCGCGTATGGAATGTGGAAACCACAGAGCTATTAGTCTTTTGAGTGTCGTTGGTAAAGTCTATGGCAGAATTTTAATAGAAAGAGTAAGAAAATTGACGAGTGACAAAGTTTGGGATGTGCAAGGTGCCTTTATGAATGGCAGAGGATGTATGGATCAAATTTTTGGACTTCGTACATTGACAGAGAAGTTTCTGGCCAAAAATCGCAAACTTTTCTGTGCGTTTGTCGACTTACAAAAAGCATATGATTACGTTAATAGAGAAAAGTTGTGGAAAATATTGTCTGAATATGGAATAAGTACAAAACTGATCACGGCCATTAAGTCGCTATACACGGAAAGCACTGCTAGTGTCAGAGTAAATGGAGATCTTACAGCCTGGTTTGATATCAATAAAGGTGTCAAACAAGGTTGCGTAATGTCCCCGTGGTTATTTAATCTGTATATGGACAATTGTATGAGAGAGCTGAAAGGGTTGGATGTAGGTGCCAAAATGAGCGGAGTGTCAGTAAGCTGTCTCTTGTATGCGGATGACGCTGTCCTACTTGCTGACAACGAGCATGAACTACAAGTCCTGGTGAATTGTATGTATGAGGTATGCATGCGAAATGATCTGATGATGAATGTTAATAAGTCCAAGGTAATGATTTTTGAAAAAGAAGAAACCACGACAGTCTGCAACATTAGCGTGAATGGTGAAAACTTGGAGCAAGTAGTTGAGTTTGTGTATTTAGGTAGTATGTTTACAAGAGATGGGAGAGTGGAGAGGGATATTGAAAGAAGGGTTGGGGCAGGCAACAAAGTGAATGGTGCACTTAAAGTTGTCATCGCAAACAAAAACCTATCCAAAAAAGCTAGAATGGCAGTGCACAATGGTGTTCTTCTACCGACCCTTATGTATGGAAGCGAAGCATGGAACTGGCAAAAGAAGGATGAAAGTAGAATAAATGCAGTAGAAATGAGATCTCTTAGACGAATGTGTGGATATTCTGTGTATGATAGAGTGTCGAATGAAAATATAAGAAGTGAATGCGGTGCGAATGATGGTGTCATGAACAAAATAATGAAAGGATCATTAAGATGGTTTGGACATATGGAAAGAATGAATGAAGAAAGAATGGTAAAAAAATTATATGTTAATGATGTAAATGGTACCAGAAATAGAGGAAGACCAAGGAAAACGTGGCACGATCAAATAAATCAAATATTGGATGTCGGCCATGTGAGGAGTCAGAGAAATCGACGCGCGTGCATGACACGATGTATGAATGTTGAGGAAGCGAGAGAAATATGTCAGGAAAGTAAGGTGTGGCAGTCCATTCTTTCTGCCTACCCCTTCGGGGAGACGGCGTGATGGTTAGTTAGTTAGTTAGTTCTCTTAAAGTTTTTTTTGGAATAAATAATATGTAAACAGAAACAAGTTCAATCATCAAACTAAAACTTACCAACTAACCAACACGCTGTCTTTCCGAACGGGTAGGCAGAAAGTATTTACCACCTCACCGTTCTTTCCTGGCATACTTTTCTCGCTGTCATTTATACATCCTTTCATGTATGCACGTCGTTTTTTCCGACTCCTCACGTGGCCAACATTACATATTTGATTAATTCGATCGTTTCACGTTTTTCTCGGACTTCCTCTATTTCTCTATTTTTTTTGGAAACAAGAATTTATCAATGAAAGCGAAAATGGCCGTTCACAATGGAGTTCTGGTTCCAACCCTTATGTATGGAAGCGAAGCATGGAACTGGTAGAAGAAAGATGAGAGCAGAATAAATGCGGTAGAGATGAGGTCCCTAAGACGTATGTGCGGTAGAACGATGTACGACAGAATCTCAAATGCTGATATTAGGAAAGAGTGTAGAGCGAAAGAAGGTATTATGAACAAAATTATGAAAGGTTCGCTTCGTTGGTTCGGACATATGGAGCGCATGGGTGAAGAAAGAATGGTTAAAAAAAGTATACGTTAACAATGTAAATGGAGTAAGGAGTCGAGGTAGACCGAGGAAAACATGGCATGACCAAATTAATCAAATATTAAAAGTTGGTCATGTCAGAAGCCGGAAGAATCGACGTGCGTGTATGACTCGATGTATGAATGTGGAGGAAGCTAGAGAGGTGTGCCAGGATAGAGTAGTGTGGCGGTCCATTCTCTCTGCCTACCCCTGCGGGGAAACGGCGTGATGGTTTTGTTTTTTGTTTGTTTGTCCTCTATTTCTAGTTCTGTTCCGTACACGTAAAAGCACTTTTCTTTGTTTTATTGCCTTACGTAACCATTATCAATTATTATTATTATTATTATAATAAGACATTTCATGTCATTCCCTTAAAATGTTATTGCAAAAATATGATTCTTATTAACGGACGTTTTCATTCTTATTTATAATTAAACGAATATTATTTTGCAGTATTTAGTTTCAATGACCTTTATTTAAAATAAAATGTATTTTTTTTCTTCTTCTTATTCTAAGTGTAGGTCTAGTGGCCTGTTTCTTAAGAGGAATTGACCTCCTGCGAAGTCGACTCCCAGCTATCGATCCATCTCTTTGGTGGTCTGCCCGGGGGTCGTCTACCATGGGACTGGCCATGTAACATTATGAAGGGGAGTCTGGATTGATCCATTCTCCTCACGTGTGCATACCAGTATCTTTTCCTTTGCCTTCCCCACCTAACGACATCCTCAACCTCGCATATCTCCCTTTTCCGTGTATTTATTAAATTATTTAAAAGTATTTTTTTAATAATCTTAAATTACGTATCTCGGATCCCTAGCACTCTAGGCAATTATACTTTATAATAAACGATTTAGCTAGCTTTTACAGTAAAAATGAACGGAAGTGTAGAAGAAATTCAAGATTAATTATTTTTACCAATTATTCAAAATCTAATCAAATTAACATGTTTATTGTAAACTTCACTAAAAAAACGACCTTTGGATGGGTTAAATTGTTAATTACATTTATATTTATACTTTGCATGTTTTGGGATTTTGTTTATATTAAGTGCAATAACATTTAACAGTTAAAGTAAAACGCAAAGCAAGCTATTTATAGATTCGAATAAATGGATTATATTTATGTCACTTACTTTATATTCTAAATCTATTATCAATAACGTATTTTGTTACAAAATTGAATCTGCGGCGAATCTCAACAAAATTGTTTATATTTAAATGAACCAAAATTTAAGTCCAGATAACTATTTAATCTATACAACAGGTCGTTTGACCCTAATTACTGTATATAATTTATTTTTAGCTATTATATTGCTTCTCATGACATCTGATAGGAAACTAATCTACTGCTATTAAAGTGTCACGAGAATTCTACACTAGACCATAGACAGTGTGTCAATCACACTGCCATCGGGATCATTGGAACCAAACCAAGAACCTTTAGTATGGCAGTAAGAGCTCATGCCACTCGCCACGAAGGTCGTCATATAAGTTTCTAAATATAATTATAAGATATTTAAGTGTCAACTTATAATAATATCATCATATCTTCAATGTTTTGTACACCATAGACTTCGTACCTTAGAAAATCTAAGTAGTTGTAACGTAAAGATTTGAGTTTAAACTTTTTGACTATTGCTATTGAAGTCCAGGTGCTTTGTGTATATACTGCGAGATGAAAAGATCTTTACAATAGAACTTTCTAGAAAGGATCAAGAGGTAAAGTAATGTAATAAGATGGCGTTCATCTAACGGAAAAAACGCAGAGTTACACATAAAGTATAACATAATAGGGAAGTATTTTCGGTAGCAGATGATCTGACTTACTACATTACCTTCAGACAACATTGCACGTAGATGTGGTTGTAAAATCTTTATAGCATCAAAATACGAATCTAACAAACAAAGCAATGTATAACACAAGTCCGAAATATAATACTATGACAGTTAGATATAATAATTGATCGGGACGATCATAAACGAAAGAATAGAAAATTTATGAAAATAATAGATAAGATCACATTCAACTCACTTATTCCTTCTTCTTCTTCCTCAGCCTATTCCCGTCCACTCCTAGACAAAGCCTCCTCCATTCGCTTCCATATCACTCTGTCCTGTGGAGACTGCATCCAGGTTATTCCGACGTATCTGTTCATATCATCCTACCACCGTAGTTGCGGTCGCCCTGCACTTCTCTTTGCCGTCCACGGTCTCACGTCAGCAGTCTTCTTGTCCACTTTTCATCTGAGCTTCTGGATAAGTGACATGCCCATTGCCATTTTAGAGTCGCCACCTGGTGGATGATGTCAGTGACCTTTGTTTTTTCTCTCACCGAATCGTTTCTGACTCTGTCTCTTAGGCTTATTCCTAACATGGCTCATTCCATGGCTCTCGGGTCACTCAACTGACTTATTAAATTCTTAATGGAAGCTTTTTTACTGCATACCTATAAGAGACAAATATCAGAGAGCACCCTCGATGGGAGTATCCGAAACTGGTGTGGGAGGACATTAACTGTACGAGTATATAGCTAAAGAGGACTGTATATGACCAAGCTTTATGGAAAACGGTATGCAAAATTTTTCTCTAAGCAAATGCTAAAATAAATATAACTGCACTTAATATTTTTACAACACGTTATTACACTTTTCACAGACATATTACGGTTATGACACAATCTTTTCAACGTTCAAAACATTCTACTTTATTTTCTTCTATACAGGCCATACTTTGTGTTGTTATGATGGTTTAATTCTCTTTTTCTTTTCTTATATACTTTGTATATACAACATTTATATTGAATTTCTCATTTTCTCTCATTTTTTATATCAGAATTCAAGATTTTGTCGTATATCGTTCTAGCACACATTGGTCTTAGGGACCTCATCTCTACTGCATTTATTTTGCCCTCATCCTTCTTTTGCCAATTCCATGCTTCACTTCTATACATCAGGATTGGGACCAGAACTCCATTCTACTTTAGGTTAAAATGTTGTATTCGCCAGTTCCATGATTCGCTTCCATACATAAGGGTTGAGAGCAGAACTCCATTGTCAACGGCCGTTTTCGCTTTCATTGATAAATTATTGTTCCCAATGACTATTTTTAAAGCTCCATTCACTTTGTTACTCGCAACAACCCTTCTTTCGACGTCACGATCCGTTCGGCCATCCGCTGTGAACAAGATACCTAAATACACTAATTTTCTCACCTGCTTCGAGTTCTCTTCGTTCACACTTTTGTTACAAACTGTCATTTGCTCTTCTGCCTTCCCAAAACCAACACCTTTGACTTTCCGAGATTCATCTTTAATCCATTTGACTTACATACCTCATACATTCTCAAAAAAAATTTACCTTATAAATAAGTCATAAGAAAATATTATAAAAGTGAGAACCGTATTATTGGTGGTCTAAGGAATATAACAACCCATCCCGCTGGGATGTTCTGCCCTAAACAACAACCAAATTATACACACCTTGTATACCTTAATGGTTTACAAAATACACTGGTAATATAGCGAACGTTTTTGGATTTGATTATTTTTTTATTATATCCATGTACTATTAGATTGGCCCTTAGCATATAGGCAAAAAACTAGGTTTATTTTTTCAAGTCTCACCCCTTTATTCTTTTTCTTTAGGGCTAGTTAGTAACTGGTAATTTTTGTGTATTTTTCTTTTAAAATAACACGTGCCTCAAAGGGGATTAAAATTGAACAAAATTAGTTTAATTCTTTAAAAAAAAAAGTTCTAGATTATTTTGTTAAAAAAACAGTATTTCTTTTATAAAAGACTCTCAGCCTTTGGGGCACCACTTAAAAATTATTGGAATTACCAAATTTTTTTCTTGCATTATTTTTAGACCACGTAAAAATATATGGGGGTGAGACGTAAACAAGAAGTTGAAAAATAAAGGGCAACCCTTATCTACTTTATTCTTTAATTTGATTTTAACTTTTCTGAATGTATTCATTTTTTATTTAAAAAAACTTCGTTGAAACTAAATTTTCTCTGACTTCTGAAATGCGTGGGTATTTATTGTTAGCCAAAGGGTTCCTCATAAAGGCTCCGATGATATATCGCTTTAATAATGAAGAACCCAATACATAACTCCGGGGAGGAGGATGTTTTGTCTGGTCAACACAAACAAGTTGTTGACATGGCAGTGTCAACAAATACCTTTAGCTGGGAGCGATCCAGGCCCACCAGAAGTATCGAAAAAGGAAACAAAAGACTTTTTGTTCCGCCCCCGAAATTAATGTTACCGGTCTCTTTAATAATGTAATATTTCAATAAATTACGCCCTCTGACGTTTCGCCCCAATAATTTACAACAGCGAAAATATTTTCTTAATGGAAACATTGTAGTCCTGATTTAATATTAAATAAAAACATTAATATTGTGTATCAAAAGCAAACGCTCTGTAATACGAGGACAAATTATCGCGATATTAAATTTGTTTTTGGATATCAATTTTCATTTTTGCTGTCCCCTTGGTGACTTGTTATTGATTGCCCGGTAGGGAAGTATCGAAGAAATTTCTTAATTTATTTAACAATTCATTCGGGAGCAAATCGACTAATAGTGTTCTTTTGTCCACCCTAAGGTATAGATTTGAAGCATGGAACTGCAAATATAGATTGAAAGTGAAATAAAAGCGACGGAGATTGGCAATATCCTATTAAGAAGCACTAGTAGTGTGTGATTTAAAAAAAATGGATTCTCAAAATTTTCATATTTCGTATTTTTCTATACCTTTATATTTTTATTTCAGCAAGCCAAAAATCCTCAAATTTTCGCGCGATATTTGTATTTCTTTTATTATATAAACTCTTACATTTTGTTCAATTAATTTTTTTTTGATCGAGGGTCATGGTGCGGGAAATGCCATATTGTTTTATAAACTGTGAAGGTCGCTATCACTGCAGCAGTGGAGGACTCTTTTTGGAGCTTTGGGAGATTGCAAATAACTAGCTGAATTTTTAAAAAATGTATCCAAATTTTTTATTTATTTATTTATTATATATCAATAAATATATCCTTAAAATAATAAAACATTCCATGGAGCAGTTTGTTTTTAAATCCCAAAAATCACATTTTTTTCAGACGGTCACACTAGTGGTGCCCTTCAAAAGTAGTGACTGCATTCACTACCAATCAAAGTGTTAATAGCTAAATTATGAAACAGTCATTATGATGACGGTTTGGATACTAGGAGATTATGAATAAATAAATAATGATAAGAAAAAAGGGCATACGAAGTGATGGAGACTGAGTAAAACATGTCACCATCAAATCAATCACAGATTAAATGTCGGCCACGTGCGTGCACGCAACGATTAATTAATTTTGAGGATTCGAGAGAAATGCCAGGAAAGAACAGTATGGTGGGCAATTCATTCTGCCTTCCCCTTCGGAGAGATCGGGTGATAGTAAGTTATATTACTAACCAATAAAATATCACGTCTTTTGCAGCATGGTTATATCGAGGCAACCAGTACGATACAAGCTTGCATTAGATAATAAAATAATATAACAAGTGATGCATTTCAAGTACTTAAGTGTTGATGTATCAAGCAGCAGTAAGTGAACTAGCAAACAGGACCCCCGTTGTGGCTGGCTGCTTGAAGAATACTGTTTGGAAAAATAAAAATAGAGCAAAATTCGAATCTACAAGACATGCGTACGTCCTAAAATGACATGTGGAATAGAAACGAGAGCTGACACCATCAGAACAAAAAGTCTACTAAGAACCACAGAAATGAAGACTCTCCGATCCGTTGCTGAAATAAGAAAGATCGGCAATGTAGAAGATGTCGTGTGATGGGGAAGACTGAGAAGACGCTACTGGAGAGATCATGTGGAAAGAGCATGTTCTGAAAGAGGGATAAATATAGCCGCAAATAAAGTACCAACAGTAAATCGACCTGCAGGAAGACCTCCTAAAAGATGGCGAGACAGTTGGACATCTGCATCACAGGAACAGGCTCCGAGAAATAAGAGGACACAGTCCTAAATGAAGCAGAAGAAGAAGAAGTCGTTTCTCCATAGGGTTATACAGAGAGAATGGCCCGCAATCCTACTTTGTCTTAACATACCTCTCGAGCTTTATCTATATTCATAACATTCAAGCTCGTCGATTTTTCACTTTTCAAATGTGGGCGCCTTTTAGTATTTGAATAATTTGATTATGCTTTATTCGGTCTTCAACAGCTTCTCTTTCCAATCACACTGCTTGTATACAACATTTTAACCATTCTTCTCTAGTTCCATATTTCCAAACCATCTCAGACTTCATTTTTTTATTTTACTTTTGATGCAATCATCTTCCATACATTTTTACATTATTTAGTAGATCGGTATCGTGTATCGTTTTTCCACACATTATTCTCAATGATTTCATTTCTACGACATTAATTCTACATTCATCCTTTTTTCCAGCTTTAAGGTTGACACTCGATTATATACAGCCATCTTTGCTTCAGTGGATTAATTTCTTATTATATAATTACGCTATTGTAATATTCAAATTTAAAAATGCTAAATTTTATCTAATAGCACATTATTTTCATAAAAAATACTTAATTTAGTTGTCAAAATAAAAATAAAAATGGAAGCTGTGATAAAAACGTTTTCAATAATGAATTATTATTTAAAATGAACTTCCATCAAGAGATTTCAGTAAAATCATTTCATTATCTTTTATCATTTGTTACAACACAACTTAATTAAGTTTTTTATTACCAACCAGAGGTTCATCAAAGTGATAAAACAAACTTTGTATTGTTAACCTGTTTTTGTTCAAATAAAGTTTTATTTTGTTGCCTTGATGAAACTCCTGTTGGAGCGAGACATGTTTGCTGTTTAAAAAAATAAGATCTTGTTTTGTAAAAATAATATATATATATATATATATATAACAATTTTCAATAAAGTCATGTAGAATAGATTGTATTATATGAATTTAATTTATATGACTCTTGTGTAGGAAGACAATTAATATATTGTGTACTTATTTGTATGTTGAGTTCATGGAAAGCTTACAAAATTTTTAGCTGATCACATTTAATCTTTTCCATAAAAAAAGTACTTTATATTTTATGTCTTGGCATTTTTATGCTTGTTAAAAACATCAATTTGATAAAGCAAAATGCTTTTGATTTCCAGTGAAAATCACGATCATTTTGAAATGCCTATTGATCAAGTATTTATATTTTGCTTTTAGCAATTCATTTACTTGTACAATGATGTAAAACTCCACATTTAAAAAATAATTCGAATGAAAACATCTGTTTCCTAGAAGTTTTATTTTTTGTGACTGACATATTTCGCCGGGCAAAGACTTTATCAAATTCCTTAGACAGGCGAAATAAAGAAGAATAATAAATTTTCTAGAAAACAGACATTTTCATTGGTATTTATCCTTTAGTAATTAGTTATAACTAAATTTTGTAACTGAAATATACAGTCTCGAACTAAATTTTTGGCCGAAATGAATTATGTTTTCAATTAAACTAACTAACTAACTAACCATCACGCGTCTCTCCAAAATAGTAGGCAGAAATAATTGACTGTTACACTTTAACCTATGCGGCACTCCAATCTTCTCTTTTCACCCCGCGGGAGACGCGGTGTGATGGGTTGCGAACCTCATCGCCACCAATAGGCATCTCCGCGCACACTTTAACCGTCGAACATCCACAAAAAAATCAAAAACACATAATATAAAATACAATGATATAAAATAAAATTAATAAATAAAAATAATTTAACACAAAATGTTATTTTTAGGTGGTGCACATATTATTGACTAACTAACTAACTAACTAAGCATCACGCCGTCTCCCCGAAAGGGTAGGCAGAAATAATGGACTGTCACACTTTTACTGATGCGGCACTCCATCCTTCTCTTTTCGCCCCGCGGGAGACGCGGTGTCATGGGTTGCGAACCTCATCGCCACCAATAGGCGTCTCCCGCGCACACTTCGATCGTCCAACAACCACACAATAAATCTAAAACAAATAATATAAAATACAATGATATAAAATAAAATAACAAAATAATAATAATTTAACACAAAATGTTCTTTTAAGATGGTGCACATATTGTCCATTTAATTTATTTTCCACGAATCCACCGTTTTTCATTTAGTACATAATGTATTATAATAACACATAATATTTTTTTTCGATGTTGCACATGTTGACATGGACGATCCGGACTTTTGTATTTATTTAATTTATTTTAAATAAGTTGTAATTAGGCACTTAACCAGCAAGAACTTAAAAATAATATTGAAGAAATTATTCAAATTGTCATTGGAACAAATGAAAATTTTATTTTTACACCTGTCAAAATTCTTTATAAAAACTATTATTGTCTATTCAATTATACAGTGCAAATAATTATAAGAAATCGACGTACGTGGATGACACGCTATATGACTGTTGAGGAATTGAGAGAAGTATGTCGGGAATAAGCAGTGCGGCGGTTCATTCTTCATCAGTAAGTTAGTTAGTATAGTAAGAAGTAACCGTTTAGACATACATTTATGCTAGAGGGAATTATAACATTAAAAAATCTTCCACCACCGTCCTAATTTATTTAGGCCAATAACATACTTTATTATTATATCAATAGACTTATGTACAGAGTTAATACTTAAAATTTTAATATAGACATCGAACATCATGGTCAATCTTTGTGGCAGAGTGGTAAGAGATCTGACTTCCATACCGAAGGTCCCGGGTTCGATTCCCGGCGATGGCAGGGTGATTGTCACACTGTCTTTGGTCTAGTGTAGAATTGTCGTGACAATAAAATGGCGTTAGATTGGCTACCTATCACATGTCATAAGAATCAATATAATAGCTCAAATAAATTGTATAGAGTAATTGGGTTCAAACGACTTGTTGTATACAAAAAAAAACATGCAAAACCAGAGATAAATTCATTGTATTTGTACCCACTTAAAACATATTGAAATTTTAAATTCTGGCTTAATATAATTCCGTTGAATAAGTTTTCATTTATGCTACAATGAGAAATCCTCTCAATATATTGCTCCTCAAGTTTGGCATGTAAAACAATTGACATTATGAGAAAAATTTAAAATGTCAGTTCAATTAATTTAAAAACTCTTCTTTTATTGTTTTTTATCAATGCTTGTAAAATATTATGGGATTAATTTTTAAATTCAAGTTCACCGAATTTAGACAAATGTTATTGTAGTAATTTTTTAAATAACGTATTTTAATTTAACTCTTTTTTTTACTAATTTGTAGCACTTTACCTTCATCTTATTTTTTTCTTGTTTTCGTAAGCTTGTTTTTACCTTATTAACATTTACTAGTTGCAACCCATGAAATATTCACGAAAGTAAAGATTTTCTACCCTTTAAAAATCTGGTTCACTACTCGTAATCAGTAATCAGTAATATATTTACATAATTGTATTCACACTTGGTATAATTTCACAATTAACAATACCAAATTCTTCTCATTTTGTGTTCTACACTTTTGTCACACAACAACAATCAAAACGAAATTCAAAATTTGATTCCGAATTAGAACAAAACTCAAAGAAGTATTCTTCTCTTTCTGACTTGTATTTAAAACATTTTCGTATTCTTTCTCGATGACGTCTGGATTTTTGCCCTTAAATTTTATGAAAAATAACCTTATTAACACTTATAAATCTCGTTAAATACGAAATCATTTCGTTTTTTGATATTTAATTTCACCTTTATTTTATATATTTTCTTCATATTCTTTTATTTTTATAACATCTCTACTTATTATTTTTATTGCCAATGAAAACGTCTGTTTTCTAGTAGTTTTTTTATTGTTTCTGGGAATGACATATTTTGCCTTATTGTTCTTTTCTAACATACGAGTACTCGATTTCTCAACATTCATACATCGTGCCATACACGCATATCGATTTCTCCGACTTATTTAGGACGTTTTATTTTATTTCGTACGAATGATGTGTTTCGAATTACTAGATCATCTTCTTCTTCTTTCTGTGTCTTGTCAGGTCTCCCTAACGTTGACTATCACCCTTGAGTAGGCCTCATGGTGATGACCTGGGGAAAAATATCCAGAGTGGTATCCCCTTGCCTTATCTGGGGGATTTTCTGTCGGGGTTACCTTCCCTTAGCTGGGTGTATCCAGTTTTATGGCGCTGGAAGCTTGCCATTCGTCCTCTCCATATCTGCTATGGCACTTAGTAATATGTGCCACATTGCCCGAGGTTCGCGGGGTCTTTAAAAGACCTCTCGTGGACGCTAGAGAGTTGGACTTGATAGTAGTATTGCTGTTGTAAATGCAACATGACACCTTACAACATTTTGTAGAGGCTTATTTTCCAGCAAAGCATACCCCATCGCAGCCCTACTACCCTTTTGAACCCCTATTAGATCATAATCAAATAAAATGTGTCATTGGATAATACTTTGAAGGCGAAATTTGTCATACATAAAAATAAAAATAAATTTCTTAAAAACAAACGTTTTTATTCGAATTAATTTATAAATATGGAGTTGTAGATCATTTATCAAGAAACAAAAAGTATGCAAGTTTTAGAATGTAAATTTGAAAAACACATTTAAAATTGTTCAAGCTTACCTGCCGTAACGTTATCCAGACTGTTTCCAAAGTAATGAATTTTTAACCGAAAACAGATAAAATTTACCACCCTCAGATTGGACCCCTCATAAATCGGAAATAAACAGAGTTACCGCTCTCGGATCACTTATTTTCCCAAATCTTGACGTCTTCTGAAAGCCCTTAAAATTTGCTGGTTCAAGGGCCACGCGCTATGATCATGCTACGTTCATGATTTTTCTTACATGGTTTTTCATTGTTATTACCAGCAGATAAAATAAAAGCTTATTTCGTATAAGGCTAACCGAAAATATTATTTCTGGTAAAAAGAGTAGAGTGCTTAAGTGAAAACCTTACAGGGCGAGGCAAGGGCCCGCTATACCTCTATCAAAGTCGGCCTGTCAATATGTACCGAAGCGTTAAAGGTCATACTCGTATTATCATACGCCTGACTTGTTTTAATAAAATCTTTTGTGAAGATTTCTTTCTAAAAACAAATAATGTTAGTGAGATTAAAAATACGCTACAAAAAAGATTCCCTAGGAGTAAGCATGTATCGGGCGGAACATAAGTTCTTTAAACTGGTTTATCAATAACGATTCATCACCGAGTTCTTAAAAAAAATATTTAAATAGTCCACTGTGACACAAAACACTATGATACCTTAACATTTTAAACTGTTAATGAATAAACTTTGTTTTTTGTATCACAATTGTATTCTATTTTACGCTACAGCTGTTTCAACAACCAATGTTGACATCATCATAAAGATTCGAAAAATCACGAAAATTTTACATTTGATATATTATTGTAACACCTGATGATGTCAACATTGGTTGATGAAACAGCTGTCGCGTAAATTAAAATACAATTGTTATACCAAAAACCAAGTTTATTCAATAACAGTATAAAATATTTTAATTGAATTTATATAATTTTAAAATAAATATCCGCCATACCTACGAGTATATATATTTTTTAATAGTGCACACAAATTCTAAAGATTTGATCAGCGTCAACTTATCTTCGATAGCGTCAGCATGACTGTTTTATCTTCCAACGTGCAGAACCAACCTGCCTCTAGTGATTCCGGTGGGGAAAGCAATCAAATTGCTGAACATGATCTCTTCGGAGATAGACGTCTTTCATGTTAGTGAAAGTACGAATACTCTTGACCTAAGAGAGCATCTTGTATTCCTCAAGTCGTACCATCTCTCTTGCGTTCCTGGTATAATACAATATATTATATTATTACCTGTTGTCAATAAAGTAAAAAACAACTATAATATTAGTTTGTAATATCTTTCGATAGAATAAACGAATTGAATTTGATTTGATTCCAAGAGGATTAGCTGTGCGACATCAAATATTAGACTGGAATTGTGAATGTGGAGGAATTTTACGTGCAACGCAAGGTAGAGAAGCTTCTACAGTAATAATTGCCAACATCGGGGAAACATTTTGGGTACAAGAAGAAGAAGAAATAGTTAACACTAATATTTTTGATATTTTCATTTTTGTTTTTTTATTATTATGAATGTTATTTTGTTAAATAGTTATTTACATCCATCTGAAAATAACCTTCCGGTTTTTTGTCCTCTGGCACTCTTTCTACATAGCCATCTCACCACTGTTTCCTGGTCAGTCAGTTCTTCTAGCTCAAGATTTCTTTTAATTCTGCAAGTCCCATCCTCCAGCGTGGGTCCAAAAAATGTCCACGGTATCGTCCATTCAATTTGTTTTTAACATTTTTTTATCCATATTAATATGTTATTTAATTTCAATCATTGTGGTATATTTAACATTAAGTTTATTAAGAACTTCAATTTCACTTTAATTTTTTTAACATTTGATATTTATAAGGATTAATTGTATCTCAAGAGAGATGAAGATGTAAATTGTTTTCTGGGAACAGAAGGTGGTGGCCGAGGCGCTTACAGGACTTATGACCTGTCATTGGTCATTATAAAATTAAAATAATTTATCCGAAATGGGTGAAATCCAGTATTTGTCTACAAGAATTTGTATACATTCAAAATGTTGGTGTATTTAATATTTATATCAGAGCGCGTAATTTGAAATTTCGCCAGAGCAGATTAATTGTACATTTCAGATACTACAATAGCCACCAATTTATACGTTGTTAAACGATAGAATGGTACAATCTAGGCAAACAAGCTGACTTTCCATGCCGACATAGAGAGAATGTGTGTAGTTGCGCAAAAAAGGTTTTGGTTTTATTCCTCGAAATGTTGGATATTCACGGGGCTCAATAGTTTTAAAATTCTCTACAACTCTTTGGTCCGGAGTCGATATTTTTGACAACATCAGGACAAATCTTCTTCTGCCGATGTGTTTTGACAAAAATATTCAAGAAATAATTACTCCAAAAAATTAATAGATTTTATTATTTAACCTTAGCGGTTTAATTAAAAATTTAAATATGTAATATTTTTCAATAAATTAGTTTTTTTTTCTATTATATTTTATTCTATTTTTTTTATTCCATTTTTCATAAATTTGTTTTTATTCAAAACTGATTATTAATAATATATAAAAGTTTTATTATGACAAACGGTTATTTTTTTTAAGTTCCAAAATGGAATAAAAAAGACGTTTTATCAAAAGTGTAAGACATTAGGCTGTTTGGAATAAAAATAAATCGAACATAGACGTTTTTAATTATCATTCACATATTTCATGATTGTTTTGAAAATACGTTTTATATTATAATACAAAAATCACAAATCTTCAACGGGTTTCTGTATTAATCGTAAATGTTTATTAAAACGTTAGAATTTTTATTGTATGTTGTGGAAATGACATGTTTCACCTTGTTTAGGCATTATGAAATTGGATTATTTGTTTTTCATGGGCGAAACATGTCATTCGCATTGAATATAATTAAACTTCTAAAAAACAGAAGATTTTATTCGTATTGATTTTGAGATATGTTGAAACCGGTTTGAGAAAAGTATTTTATTGTTTTGACATTTATGTTTTTACATTTATAAGTACCCTTATGTATGGAAGCGAAGCATGGAACTGGCAGAAGAAAGATGAGAGCAGAATAAATGCGGTAGAGATGAGGTCCCTAAGACGTATGTGTGGTAGAACGATGTACGACAGAATCTCAAATGGTGATATTAGGAAGGAGTGTAGAGCGAAAGAAGGTATTATGAACAAAATTATGAAAGGTTCGCTTCGTTGGTTCGGACATATGGAGCGCATGGGTGAAGAAAGAATGGTTAAAAAAGTATACATTAACAATGTAAATGGAGTAAGGAGTCGAGGTAGACCGAGAAAAACATGGCATGACCAAATTTATCAAATATTAAAAGTTGGTCATGTCAGAAGCCGGAAGAATCGACGTGCGTGTATGACTCGATGTATGAATGTGGAGGAAGCTAGAGAGGTGTGCCAGGATAGAGTAGTGTGGCGGTCCATTCTCTCTGCCTACCCCTGCGGGGAAACGGCGTGATGGTTTTGTTGTTTTGTTTTGTTGTACATTTATAAGTTTAAGATTTAAGGTTAAGAACCTTGAAGATTACGGTACAAATTTTCGTAAAGATATTTTTTTCTCCTACATTGCTATGTGGGAATTTCGTATATCGGTACTTTGATTATTTTCAGGCTAAATTCTTTATGGTTTTCATGAAAAGCAGAAAGTAAAGAAATCCCGTCAATTTTAGGTGAGCAATTTTCGCAAGAGATGACATCGATAATAACAGAATTCATTTCTTCAGCTATGCGTAGATATTTTTGAGATTCCGTCCTCATTGTACGCCGGCCGACAATACGGAATTGTCGTCTGGTATTGACATCTGGGAATGTATTTCGAAATGAAGATGGCTTTTCTGAAGAAAAAAAAGTGATCAATAGATTGCTCTTCCGTCGACTTATTATGTCAACCAGTTAACCACTCCGCGTAATTACCATTTCTAATTTTAAAAAGTCATTATCAACCACGGGCTATATAGCAAACATTTTTTTTAGATACCATCACAATGAAAATAATTTATTTAATCCATGTTTCTAGTCTTACAATAGGTATTATCTATAAAGTTTTTTAATTTCGATGAATTTTAATTTTAATTTATGAATTAAAACACTGCTTTTGCCACTTTTCAGTTTATTTTTTTCGACATGTTTCGAAGGCGACTATATAACGATCGAAACGATATAAAAAGTAAGTGCATTGACTGCCACCCCGACGGTCTCGGGTTCGATTCCCGGCAATGGCAGTGTGGTTGTCACAATATTTTGGTCTGGTGCAGAATTCACGTGATAATAAAATGACGATAGATTACCTACCTATCACATTTCACGAGAATCAATATGATAGCTACACCCTTTACATCGATTTGGCTCGCGCTGTAATGACGTAAAGAGCGATTCAACAAAATAATAATTATGACAATAATAAAAATAATAATAATAATGATAATAACCGATATGATGAAGATGTAATCCTTCGAAACATGTCGAGAAAAATAATGTCAATAGTGGAAAAAACAAAAAAAAAACGTAATTATGAAATTCCACAGACCTTAAAATCCAATCTTCATAGATGGCGCTAGTGTGTAGATTGAAACTACCATGTAAAAGGTGCAGTTACAGATTAACATATATACAACTTCCAAAAATTGGTCAGACATGGTGGTCATAATAAAAGGTGGAATGGGGAATGTTATATTACATAAAGTGTGCGCTTAACCCAATCAATGACAGGTCATAAGTCCTGTCAACACCTCGATCACCATATTTTATTTCCAATTTGCATCTTCGTCTCTATTGAGATACAATTAATCCTTAAATTCCACAGAATTAACGCCGTAAGTTTATCTAAAAATAATTCATTTCATTAATTCATTCTCATCATTTATAATAATACTCTACCTGGAGCAAGAAAATTATAATATTTTCTAATATGTTGCCGGTCCTAAGCCCGGATAAAGGTGGAGAATTCATAGCAGGGCACCCTACATTGTAAAAATAATACATGATTACAAATATCAACACAATCGCCTCGGAACTCGGACTCCCCAATGAACAACGACATAGATAAAAACGTTAAGGCACACGATTGAAGGATTCTGGAAAGGCCTGGAGAATTGAGATGGATGGCCAGTATAAGAGCCAGTAGAGGATTGTTGTTAAAGGAGGCTAAATCCTACACCAGGATGAAGCGCCAAGAAGAAAACGAAAAAGAAATATCATCTACATGGTGGTCAATGAATATATAATGAAATTGGAATTTGAAACACAACACTCTTCATTCCACTTAAGTTTATCAATATACGAGTATTTATAAAATAATAATAAAAATATTAAAACACGACAATGTTTTGGAGGTAGCCTCCATCTTTAGGTTAAAGTATATAACTAATACATCAATTTAGAAACACTCATAATATATAGATACAATATATAGGCCGTATCGATTAAAGTGTGGCAGTCCATTATTTCTGCGTGAGAGAGAAAGAGAGACGGCGTGATAGTTAGTTATTATAGTTTAGTTAACAAAATGTGATTTATCATTAAAAATGGGACTAATAACAATGGTGAAAAACACACATTTACAAATCAACACAATAAATATAATGACTAATCACTAAAAATTATGGGGATTATATCAGTGGGAAAAAACACACATTTATATTTACAAATGTGTGTTGATTTCAACACAATAAATATAAAGACTAATCACTAAAAATTACGGGGACTAACAAAGTATATACAGTGTTTTGTTTCAAATTCCAATTTACAGTGAAATTCCACAGTGTTAACGCCTTAACTTTCAATTAATATTGAAATAACAAGACATTATAAAATGACTTAGTAAGGCGAAAACATGTCATTCCCATAAAATATAATAGAACGTCATAAGTTAACTTTCACATGAATTGTGTTATTTAAATGTTTAAGTATGGTAAATCAAAGCCCCATTTAAGTAAATCGTTGGGTTAATTCATGTTATGGGAAAGTGTAGACGCACACACTCACGTGATTAGGGAGAAGTGCTTGCTTAGCAAGTCGTTTCCTCAACAGTTCAGACCTCAAGTGGCTGTAGAGAAGCATACAGGAATGTTCCGGCGAAGTTAAAATACTTTGTCTCACAACTATTTCACGAATCGAACGATAAAGCTAAATTTAATTACAAACTTGTACCGGCTGTTTGTACTCACGAATCAATATCTCGCATATCGATCTTAACAAAGTAAATAAGCCGTCAATCATTAATGTAAATAATCAAACCTCAATCACTAAATTAATGATCACTCAATTTTATTGATGTCTACAATTATTTTTATATTTTTTTGGATCATTAGTAGAATCTTGCAAAACTAATGAAATTCGTCATGGTTAAAGTATTAAACTAACTAACTAACTAACTATTATTAAACTAACTAACTAACTAGTCTCCCCGAAAGGGTAGACAGAAAGAATGCAGTAACCGATGCAGCACTCTATCCTTCTCTTTTCGCCCCGCAGGAGACGCGGTGTGATGGGTTGCGAACCTCATCGCCACCAATAGGCATCTCCCGCGCACACTTCAATCGTAAAACATCCACGAAATAAATCTAAAACAAATAATATAAAATACAATGATATAAAATAAAATAACACAATAAAAATAATTTAACACATAATGTTATTTTTAGATTTCCATTTAACACTGTCTTTTTAATTTATGTCCCACGTATCCACTGTTTTTTTAGCTGTAATTAGGCACTTAAAACAAACCGACACCAGCAAGAACTGTAAAATAATATTGAAGAATTTATTCAAATTGTCATTGGAACATATGAAAATTTTATTTTTACATGTTGCCTTAGCAAGGTTTAGGGGTACAAAAGGGTAGTAGGGCTACGATGGGGTATGTTTTGCAGGAAAATTTTCCTCTACAAAATGTCATAAGGCGCCATGTTGCATTTACAACAGCAACACTACTATCAAGTCCAACTCTCTAGCGTCCACGAGAGGTCTTTTTAAAGACCCCGCGAACCCCGGGAAATGTGGCACATATTATCTAGTGCCATAGCGGATAGAGAGAGGACGAATAGCGAGCTTCTAGCGCCATAAAACTGGATACACCCAGCTAAGGGAAGGTAATTCTCCAGAGAAGGCAAGGGAATACCACTCTGGATATTTTCCCCAGGTCATCACTCTCAATAGTCAACGTTAGGGAGACCTGACAGGACACAGAAAGAAGAAGAAGCAAGTTTAAACATGTATTTTACATAAAATAAAATAAAACTTCTAGAAAACATACAATTTCATTCGTACTATTTACCAACTATGCACCTACTCAACCAGTAAATTGATAATTTATTAAATTAATAAATATGTTTTTAGAAATAATACTTTGTATATTGACCAATGAATTTTTATTATATTTGACGCCAACCACCTGTGTTTGTACTTCATCAGAGCAATACGTAATAAAAACATTTTGGTTACAATACATTTTAATTAAATTTTTTTAATTAGAGTTTCAACAGGTTTTGACACCTCATTACACTGAAATACTGAATATTTTGAAAATTTGGTTTGATTCATGTGGTCCTCCCGTAAAAATTGAGATATTTTGTGTGTATGTGAATTATTTTGGTCAATTTGATTGTTGCCGCACTTTATAACAGTAAATTGTGACACGTAATACGTTTGTACTGTTTTGACGTTAAAATTATATAAGTTTTTTCGTTTATAAAAAGAATTTTTACAGATGTTACAATAAAATTTTCATGTGTTCTAACAACAATTTGAATAATTCCTTCAGTCATATTTTTAACTTCTAGTTGGTGATGGATTGTTTAAGTGGCTAATTACAGTTACTCAAAAGAACGATGAATACGTGGAATATGAATTAAATAAAGCCAAAAGTCCGGATCGTCAAGCTGACAATATGTACACCATCTAAGAGAATATTATGTGTTATAGAATCAATTGTATCTCAATAGAGACGAAGATGCAAATTAGAAACAGAATATGGTTGATCAAGGTGTTTACAGGACTTATGACCTGTCATCGGTTGGGTTAAGCGCACGCTTTATGTAATACAACATTCCCCCCTCCTTATTTTTTTCTTATGACCACCATGTCTGACAAATTTTTGGAAGTTGTATACTCGTATATGTAAATCTCCAACACCACCCTTTACATGGTAGTATATTCAATCTACACACTAACGCCATCTATGATGGATAGATGGATATTATGTGTTATATTATTTTTATTTTGCTGTTTTATTTTATATCATTGTATTTATATTATTTGTTTTATATTTATTTTGTGGACGATGGACGATCAAAGTGTGCGCGGGAGTTATATATTATGTAGCCTATTGGTGGCGATGAGGTTCGCGGGGGCAAAAAGTGAAGGATGGATTGGTTAAATTGTGGTAGTGCATTATTTCAGCCTATTCCTTTGAAGAAATGGTTAGTTCGTTAGTAAATTACAAGAATATTGTATTATATAATCATGGAGAAACACAGTTACTCACTAAACCTCTGTTAGTGCCAGAATACGAGTATCAGACATCATCAGAAGATTGGCGGCGCTGATGATGATAATCTATCTTTAAAATTTAAAGGAGCAGCTTTTTTTTCAATGGTAAAGTGTTGATGATAAAACCATTAAAAGTTCACCAAAAATTGAACAAAACTGAAATATTTTGATACTTAAAAATCAAAATAAATATTTTTTCGAGGCCATAAAACACAAATAAATGTGGAATTTGTGGTGTAATGTTGAGTTAATGAAATCTGACTGTCGCGGATAAAAGACTAAACATCTTTCCTTCCTTCCTCAGCCTATTCCCGCCCACTCCTGAACAAAGGCCTCCTCCATTCGCTTCCATGTCATTCTGTCTTGTGCAGACTGTATCCAGGTTATTCCAACATGCCTGTTCAGATCATCCTTCCACCGTAGTTGCGGTCGCCCTACAATTCTCTATACCATCCACGGATTCCAAGTCAGCAGCCTTCTTGTCCATTTTTCGTCTGAGCTTCTGGCTACGTGATCTGCCAATTGCCATTTAAAGTCGCCACCCGGTGGATGATGTCAATGACCTTTGTTTTTTCCCTCACCGAATCATTTCTGACTCTGTTTCTTAGGCTTATACCTAACATGGCTCTTTCCATGTCTCTTTGGGTCACTCGTGCATACATATTGTGCATGAAACCTAGATTCACCAATCCTGGCTTATTTGATTACGTGTACAATGATATCTTAAAAACTAAAAGATGAAATATTCAAAACTTTTTCAAACATCTCACAGATGTAAAAATAAAATTAAACTTTTATTTTATTATTTTTTATATGGGCTTTAGCTTAGTATGCCTACACACGGGTAG
The DNA here is from genome assembly GCA_022606425.2 of Lepidostoma basale. NCBI lineage: Eukaryota > Metazoa > Arthropoda > Insecta > Trichoptera > Lepidostomatidae > Lepidostoma > Lepidostoma basale. The sequence goes on along the minus strand of JAHDVF020000410.1, from coordinate 43,554 downwards.
ACCTTATATCTGAAATGTTAACGTATTTCAGTGGCGGCTAATGATTGGTGTCATCACACCACATTTTATCACGTAAAAGTAATCTCTCTTCCTAGACAAATTAAGAGTCCACGAAATAGTTTAACTTATAATGTATTTTGTTTTATTATATTTTAATCGGCAAACTTTTATTTACAGTCCATTGTGTTGGCCGAAACACAATGATACATCAACATTATGATCTGTGAAATTTAAAACATTATTATAATATCACATTTTTTTACTATTCACTTTTTGAGGTTATCGCGGCAGCTGTTTCGTTTTGTTTTCCCACATTTATTTTATTTGTTCTAAAAATGTTCAATAGTTTTAATTTGTTTTCCCACCATTAATATAATTATTTGTAAAATTCCTAACATTTTTCGTATACTTCATTTTAACTATGTCTTATCACTTTTATGAGCTTTTTGTTTATTTTTCTTTCAATTCGTATCTTAAGTTGTTTGTAACTATTGATGATGCCAACATCAGTTGGCGAAACACGTGTTGCGATATTCTCAAAAAGTGTATACTAAAAAAATGTGATATTATTATATAACTGTGTTGTAAATTTTATAGTAAATGAACTCAATTTAAAAATTATAATAAAAATGCAGTCAAACAGTGGAACAAGTAATAGAGAAACATCGAACAAAACGTAGCATGATCTTATCAATCAAACGTTAGCCATATGAGAAGTCGGAGAAATCGACGTGCGTGTACGACACAATGAATGTTGAGGAAGTGAGAGAAGAATGTCAGGAAATAACAGTGGGCAATCTATTCTTTCTTTCTACCCCTTCGAGAAGTCGACGGGAGTTTTTGAGTAAAAAAACTTTGCTTCCGTTTTTAAAATAACTTATGTTATTCTGGGTATCAAAAAAATGGTAAGCCCTCAAATCATCATACAATATGGAAAAGACCTATTTTCGTAACAAGGCATATATTACATTTTTAATCGGGTGAATAAAAAACCCTAACCGCCGCTGATATATACGACCCTTATACTGAAATGTTAACACACGAAGAAGAAAGAAACTACCCTGCGACCTGTAAACTTCCCCTTCAAGGAGGGGAAGACGTAAAATTTGATGCCTCGGGCCGACTGCTTCAGGCGCGCGTTCATTGGTATTCAAACAATAGAATACTTTAATGAATTATAAACAAACATGTGACTTTGTGTAACGTATCTACCTTCAAAGAAAAATGGAACATCTCAATTTTTCCTTTTACTCTTTACACTTTGAGCTCTTGAAGAGAATCGGAAAACATGAGAGAATTCAATAAATTTTACGTATGTATGTACTTTCGATTACGAACAACAGCATTATTTTTAAAACGAAACTTTATTTGAAATGTCCTGGTGAAATAAACATTACTTTAACATCAATTGTTTCATTGTATTTTTTATATTTGCTCAAATAAAAGAAATGAGGATTAATTCAAGTTAGTTAGAGTATTAATTCCAAATATAATTTATTTCAAAAGATAAACGAAATTAAAGTCATTTCGATCTTTATTTTCAATAGTGTGTTTCAATAGTAGTTTCAATAATTCAATATGAGCATTTGTGAAGTCAGGGTTATCCCAAGGATATTTTCATTTAAAATAAGAATCAAGTCAAATAAATTCTATGAGTACTAAGGTAATTCGTTTAGTTTTTTATAATATATCTGCATTTATGCATTTATTAGAACGTTACAATAATTTGGCAGATTTTACTTGGAAGTCCAGAAGCATAAGCAAGAAAAATTAATGATTGAACTAACTTAGACTGCCACGCTTTTCTTTCCTGATATACTTACTTCTGCTTCCTCAACATTCATACATCGTGTCATGCACACACGTCTATTTTTCCGACTCCTCACTTGACTGACGTTCAATAATTAATTTGTTGGATCGGGCCCCTATTTCTTCGATCTTCCTCTATTTCTAGAATAGTGACATTTACATCGTTAGAATATACTTTTTATTACCATTATATCTAACACTTTCATTCGCACCGCATTACCTTGTTAATAACCGAATAAACAAACTGACTTGTTTTATTTCTGAAAACATATTATCAATTTTATTAATTCAAATGAATAAAAACGTTTTGAGAACGTTACAAAAAGAGCTATATACTAATAGATACAAAAATATTTTATACAAGCAGTGTGAGTGGAAAAAGAAGCCGTGATAAACCAAGCAAAGCATGCCATGACCAAAATAGTCAAATACTAAAAAGGGGCACATTTGAAGTCGTAAAAATCGACGAGCGTGCATGTTACGATGAATATATGTAGAAGAAAATCGAGAGGTATCCTTACATCTTATAATGTATCCAAATAGAGCAGGTGTATGATAATAGTTATTGAAGGGTAATTAACAGTTCGAGGACTTAGATATTAAGCCATGATAGCCCTAAGTAAATCATTTTGGGGGAAGAAATTAGATATTTGAAATTAAATTACGATAAGATATATATTACAAAATAAAAACATTAATAGTTTTTATTTTTTAATATAGGGAATTAATTAGAGGTAATAAGTTATCATCAAGCTTATTATAAAAAAAGAATTCAAGTTACTTGCCATGCTTCATGAATATAAATGACTTTATAAAGTGTCTAAGTTGAAAAGTGAGTTCCTCTAGCAATAAAACATTATACCTAGTGCAGAATAAAAGTTGGGGAAAAACTTACTTTGTTTAAGATTGAACATTACCATTAATAAAGAAACTTCAACGATACAAACCGCAAACAAAAGATTTTCTATAATATATGAAATATATTAAAAATTTAGCAGCAACATTTACCAAAAAAATATTATCAGTAACTAAACAATAACACAAAAATTTAACGAAATATATTTTAAGCCTAAGAGACGATACGTCAGAAACGATACGCTGAGAGAAAAAACAAAGATCACTGACATCATCCACCGGGTGGCGACTCTAAGATGGCAATGGGCAGGTCACGTAGCCAGAAGCTCAGATGAAAAGTGGACAATAAGACTGCTGACTTGGAGAACGTGGACGGCAAAGAGAAGTGCAGGGCGAAGGATGATCTGAACAGACACGTCGGAATAACCTGGATGCAGTCTGCACAGGACAGAGTGACATGGAAGCGAATGGAGGAGGCCTTTGTCCAGAAGTGGACGGAAATAGGCTGAGGAAGAAGAAGAAGAAGAAGATATTTTAAGTAAAAATAGAGCAGTCTGTCCACACCTGGGGACACCGGTCGCTATAGACTGAAATTGATGCGTTTGAGCAGACCATTGAAAACTACAAGACTGCAATACCTCAATAGTCACGACAAAGTTTTTTGCAGTATGACAATGCCCGACCCCATGTTGCAAGAGTTGTCAAAACTATTTGGAAACGCTCAAATGGGAAACTCTACCTCACCCGACTTATTCACCAGACATTGGTCCTTCCGACTATCAATTGTTTTGATCGATGACACACGACTTGGCTGATCAAAATTTTTTTTCTTATAAAGATACCAAAAAATGGGTCGAAATCAAAAGACGCATCATTCTTCCAATACGCTAACTATCTAACTAACTTACCATCACGCCGTCTCCCCGGAGGGGTAGGCAGAAAGAATGGAACGCCACACTGTTCTGTCCTGACATACGTCTCTCGCTTCCTCTACATTCATATATCTTGTCATGCACGCACGTCGTATTTTCCGAATCCTCACGTGACCGACATTCAATATTTGATTGATTTGATCGTGCCACGTTTTCCTCGGCCTTCCTCTATTTCTAGCTCCGTTCACGCCGTTTACATATACCTTCTTTACCATTCTGTCTTCACTCATTCTTTCCATGTGTCCAAACCATCTTAATGACCCTTCCAATACGCAATTCTAAAATTATCTGAAAGGTGGGAGAAAGTAATAGCTAGCGATGAACAATACGTTGATTGAGATATTCGTTATAAGTTTTTTTTTAATCAAATTTTAATGTAAAGAAAAAACATCGAGAGCTTATTTGTACTCCTAAATACTATGAAATTGTCTAGACAGATTATTTCAACAATATATTGAAAGTTTCGTACATTCATCATTAAGAGAGCCATATAAATCATTCATAATCGTTTATATCGTTCTAAATTATATATTTTATAAAGCGCTGTTTATATGAATGAATCATCTCAACGAAAGTGTCTCTACGCGATGTTATTTTAGCATCCGGTGCCTTTAGAAATGATTAAAAGTCGGTAAAAACTTTCCACCACAATCGCAAGTGACACCACGATATATAAAACTTTCTTACCATATATAAAACTTTCTTACCATTGATCCAAAGAAGAAGAAGAAAATCTCAAGGGCGAAAGCATAAAATAAAAATACCTCCAACACATCACGAGAAACATACTGTCAAATGTGATATTAAAACAATATTATCATTTATAAAAATTCATCATTTTGAAATCCTATATTGCAAGCACTTAAATTTTTTTTTTAAATGAAATTTTTAAAGTTATGTTTACGTATTGTGTGGTTCAATTAATACGAAATTAAGCGAAAGATGTGAGATATTGTCCGATAAGGCATATAACGCAGAAGACACTGGAATGCGCATGGGCAGGGGATAGATCCCTCTAGAATCTCACACGTTGTGATGCATCAGATTACTGCTATCCCCGGTCCCATAAAGAAGACCACCGAAAAGATGAAGAGACAGCTGGGAGTCAACTACCCAAGAGAGGGCAGCAATGCAATAAGAACAGACTCGGGGTCTAAAAGAAGAAGAAGATTAATACGAATGAAAACGTGTTCTCGAGAACGAAATTTCATTATGCCTTTATAAGGGAAACATGTCATTCCTTTAAAATATAATAAAATTTCTAGAAAACAGACGTTTTCATTTACATAGAATATTAACTTATAAATATGAAGTGTTTAATCAATGTTCTAAAAAGAATAATTTTAGATAGTTAATGGATAGATTTGAATTAGGGTTTGTAGCAGATAAAATACTAGCAATAAACTGTCTATTTCGTCAGTGAGTTAAATGTTTTATGGGAATGAAATTTCATGATGCCTTAGTAAGGCGAAACATGACATTTTCTAGAAAACAGACGCTTACATCATCGTCATCATCAGCCATATGTCATCCACTGCGGAATGAAGGCCACTCCCAAAGCACGCCACCGCCCCCTATTCATTGCCGTTCTCATCCATCCATGTCCAGCAATCCTCTTCAGATCGTCAGTCCAGCGGGCAGAGTGACGTCCAACTCTGCGGAATCCTGTACACGGTCTCCACTCCAGAACCCGTCTCCCCCATCGGCCGTCGGTTCTCCGGGTTGGGCGACTTTGAATCTGTAGACTAGACCTTTTGTCAGTGTCCACGTCTGGGCTCGGCACGTCATGACTGGCAAGACGCACTGGTTGAAGACTTTAATCTTGAGGTATTGTGGTATTTTAGAGGTGAGCTTACATACGTATTAATTATTTAACATGGAGTTTAACATTACTGTTCTTGAAATAATAAATATAAGTATATGGATCGATTTGAATTAGGGTCTGTAGCAGATTTAATACTAGCAATAAGCTGTCTATTCTGTCAGTGAGCCACGTCACATAAACCAACTAACCTAGTGTAAATTGCCGCCGTTACTCACAGTTCTCGAAACAAAGTCACAATGTTCTTATCCATTTCCCGTCGGATACAACAAAACAATCACACGTGATGGATTCCGCAATCCCCTTCCGCCTTGGGACTGGCCCCGTAAGCGGGTAGCTAGACCAACGCTCGGGCGGTTAAAATTGAATTTTTTCGACAAAAATAAACCCCTTTTTTTAAATATCCTCAACGAAAACAAGGATCAGAGCCCCCGCGAGTGAAATCAAGGTTATTACAAACATTCTGAGGACTTAATTTCAACCCTGAGATGGAAATATTTTTAATAACTTTTTTTTGTCATTTTACTTTTTTTAAAAAGATTATTTAAAAAATTTATGATAATCCATTGTTTTTGTGGAAACACTTTGATATTTTAACATTTTAAGCGGTTTAATTGAAACACTGTTATAATATCACAATTGATTTAATTTCTATGAAACAGAAGCCCTTTGTATTATAATATTATTAAAATATTATAAATATTCAAAAAATTGTTTTCATAAATGTCAGTTTTGACAGATATTAAAGTTTTCGGAAAGCATAAATTTCATGTTTAAAAAATCATATTCACCATATTGGATTCAATTTTTGTTGCCTTAATAAATATTCAACGCAAAGGTATCCTAGAAGGAATAAGATAATTTTATTTTGCGTTTAAAAACACCTCCGGGAGGACGTAAAAGTTTTATCCACATTAAGTGATAAAAGTTGAAAAAAAAAATCTCGAACAAAGTCGGGAAAATAAAGATATTAAAACTGGTTCCGATAATCCATTTCAGATTCTTGTTCATCGCTTCGAATTTTTAATTGCTTTTCTAAGATATTTTTTTTAACATAATCCCCTATCGTTTGATCTTTTTTTTTATTTTTCGTATCAATGGAAAATTGAAAACTATGTTAATACGAATGAAAACGTCAGTTTTCTAAAAGTTTTATTATATTTTATGGGTATGACATCATTCGCCCTTCTAAGGCATTATCAAATGTTCGATAATGCCTAATTGGAGGGAAACATGTCATTCCCATAAAATATAATAAAACTTCTAGAAAACTAACGTTTTCATTCGTATTCATTTTTTAAATGGAGTTTAACATCATTGTTCAAAAAACAAAAGAAAGCTATGTTGATAATGGTATTTAATGCACAGTTTCTCTAATATTTCCCTTGCGATTGTGATGGATGGTTGGGGCTGACTTTGTGTCGTTTTCAGGGGCTTCGAGTTTTATAGTTATACTAACACTCACGCGTGATATTCCTTATACAAACGGAGTAGTTTACAGATAATTGTATTTCTTGCTTTTTATTTCACATATAATTTTGATTATATAATTTATTTAATGTGTCTACTATTTCTGCACATCAATCTTGTATAAAAAGTTTCAAATAAATGTGGCCGACGAAGGTGGTTTATACTATAAGTGGTCATATTTATTTTAGGTTTATACTCCGGATGAGTATCTTCTTGTTTGATGTTTTTACGCTGCCACTAACTGCAACACTGCTAACATATATGTAGAATTAACGTTTTTTTTTTTTTATTGCATTTATTCTTTTAGTTCTGAATGCTTTTGGTCGCTGCTATTTTTAATTAGATTTGACTGAAACTAAATATGAATTTTATTTTTATTTTTTTAATTTAAAATAAAATATAAATAAAAGCACTGCACTTTGTTTTTCACCACTATGCGGTTATTTTAATAACCGACTAGTTTCGCTTGTACCCAAGCTTCTTCAGGCCCCGAGGAAGCTTGGGTACAAGCGAAACTAGTCGGCAATTAAAATAACCACTTAGTGGTGAAAAACAAAGTTCAATGTTATATTTCTATTTTATTTTAAATATTAATAAAAATAAAAATTTAAAATATCTTACCACAAAGTGAATGCTTCATATGAAATTTTAAAAATGCAATATGCATTATAGACATATAAAATTAATTGTTAGATTTTGTTCTATCCAGAAATTTTAATTAACAAAATGTGACACTGTGCGAACCAAGGAACTACTAAAAACATCAGAGATGAAGGTCCTAAGATCAATTACTGGAAAAACTCTCCGAGATCGTATCCGCGACGTAGACATAACAAAAACTTGCGAAATAGAGGATATCGTTCAGTGGAGTAGATCCAGAAGAAGATACTGATGTTACCATTTAGCCCGAATGGATGGTGACCTTGCATATACAGCCGCTTATGAAATCCCCTCCGGACACCGCCCACACGGAAGACCGCCTAATAGATGGAAGAACAGCTGGACCTCATCATCCGATGACACATGATTTCTGAGTCATTGATCGTTAGATCTATTAAAAGAAGAAGGAGAAGAAGAAGAACATAAATATATAAATGTATATAATGGTGAATGGGATCAATAATTTTTTCAGCTAAAATAAAATAATGTTCTATCTTTATCTGCCCCAGTACCTTACAGTTTTTTCAGGTGAACTTCTGGATAAATATATTTGAACGTATTACCGTTCCATTAAAAAAACTCTCTGGGGTTCATTAGCAAAGATTTTTCTAGATATCGTATTGACACCCTGTCGCATACTCTGTCAATCACTTTGCGGTCAATGGAATCCAGGGTACTGCGAATGGGGATATGGGAGATAGTCAATTATTCATTCATCGTGTAATTCGCATACGTTAATAATAAAATGAATACCCATAGTACGTAAGTAGATAAAAACTCCATCCATACGAACTCTAGCAACCTTGGAGAGTATTTCTCACACAAATAGATTTATATTTGTTAAAAACATTATAATTTTTTTTCACTTCTTCTCCGTTCAAATTCTGGTCTCATTTTAGGTAACCCAAAGTTAGCGATCACTGCAACGAAAGCATCTCTGTCCTGCGCAATTTTAAATCGTGTCGCATGCACTATCAATCACCTTGCGTACGATGGTTTGTAGGGTACTGCGTATGAGAGATAGGCAATTATTCATTCAGCGTGTAATTCGCATACATTAATAATAAAACGAATACACATATGATCGTACGTAAGAAGATCCAAGCTCCATCCATAAGAACTCTTGCGCCTTTGGAGAAAAATTTTAACACAAATGGCTTTATATAAATTATAATTATCATAATTATTCAATTATTTTCCACTTCAACTTTTACTTCCTCTGGGGCCATTTCAGGTCTCCCAACGTTCGCAATCACTGCAGCGAAAGCATCTCTGTCCTGCGCAATTTGTCACATAACTATTATACTTGCAATGATAGACACCGAAATGATCTCAGAAGTAACTAAATAAATATGTCCATGCATATTATTTTACTAACATGTTTTATCAAAATACATATGAAATGGCGTGTGGACGAACAAACACTCAGCAAAATCATTTCATGCTTTCTAATTGGTAAACATTAAACATTTTTCTCTGCGGAATATTTATTTCTCGGATCAATACTTATCGTAAGGAGTGTATTATATTTGTAGAGACATACTTAATAGTATGTACCCACATAGGCGCTTTGTAATATTAAAGAGCTTTTTTCCGTGTTCGTAAGAAAATACATATTTTATAAGAACTCAAACCAAAGTTCGTAATCCCATCGGAATTGATTGAAATTTTCCGCCTTCCCGCGGCACTCGTCCACTGGCGGTGGCAATGGAACCGGTTTGTTACCGTTTACCGGTCAAAACCGTTTCAAATAATCTATCATACATGTTTGTAATTATTAATTTTTTGAACTATTAACTATTTTTAAGGAGCGTTTTTACACTAGATGAAGTCTGTATTGAAATTACTCAAATATAAGCGAACATATTCAAATTATAATTGAAATTAAAACACCTTCTTCTTCTTTCGGTGCCGTGTCAGGGCCCCCTAACGTTAGCATCTCTGTCCTGCGCCACTTGGAACAGGTTCTGAACTCTTGTTATTTCTGTCCACTTTGATGTTTCGCAGCCAGGACAGCTGCTTTCTACCAACTCTCCGACATCCCTCCACTTTACCCATTTATACCAGTCGAAGAAGGTGGTAATTTTCTCTCATTTAACATATGACCCAAATATAAGACCTTTCAAATTTTCACACTCGACAACAGCTCTCTATTGGCTCTGGCTCTCTGTAGTACGTCTGCATTACTGACCCTATCGGTCCACGGTATACGGAGCATTCTGCGGTATATCCACATCTCGAACGCTTCCAACCAGTTCATAACATTCACATTCAGAGTCAAGGTTTCGCAGCCGGTAGAACAGACCATATATAATATTTATTCCTTCTTTGTTTCACATGCTTATCTCTAACTAACTAACTAACCATGAAATATATAACATATCATTCTTTGTCTTTGACATTTAATTATTACATGCTTATCTCGAACTAACTAACTTACCATGAAAAAATGAACTACACATTTTTCTTTCCTGGCTTACTTCTCTCGTTTCCTTAACATTCATACATCGTGTCTTGCATGCACGTCGATTTATACGACTCCTCACATGGCCGACATAGAATATTTAATTATATAAAAAATTAAATAGAAATAACGGTACAGGCCCTTGAAATTTAGTTTGAAATAATCTTTATACAGAGGATCGATGTATGAATATTTAATGACATATATTATTATATTCACGGCAACTTTTTCCAAGTGTATTAATCATAGGATTGACCGGAAACAAAACCTTTTATTGAAATTATTACAATTATTTTAATCTATTATAATTAAAGTTCTTCAAAAATGTCAATTCAGTATTTTTCATTTATTTTTAGCTTCGATCGGTTTCGGTAGCTCTCTACAGTCTGCTGATGACTCAGCTTCTGGAACTAGAAAGAAATTCAATTAAGAAAACAAATATTTTTATTTAATATTGAAGAAAACGCCCGTTTTCTAGATATTATATTATATTTAATGGGAGTGACGTGTTACGCAAGTATTATAGAATAAATTAAAAAGCAAAATATGTCCCTGCCATTAAATATATTAAAACTTCCAGAAAACAGATATTTACGTCAATAATTTTCAATATGGAGTTTTGCGTCGTTTTTTAAAAAGCAATAAATAACTTTATATTGCTTTTTACAAAATTTCGTCTTACTTTTATCAATGTTTGTATACTGGTTTACTTTTACATTGAATGGTTTCTTTAAATATTTTCTTTCAGATGATACATTTGTCCTTACATTGTTTGTCTAATGTAATGCGATTTATTCTGTACAATTAATGTACTGTATCCTAATGTACCATTGTTTAAAGATGTTATATTTTCATTTGTTACAAATATTTGTTTTTGCAAGCAGTCAAAAGACTTATTTTTGTGGTATGTATACTTATATCTGTATACGAATTCTAGATTTTCACCTGTGGGTGGTTAATTTAAAATTTTAATTGTATCTCAATAGAGACGAAGAAACAAACTGAAAACTGAATATGGATGATCAAGGTGTTTACAGGACTTATGACCTGTCATTGGTTGGTTTAAGCGCACGCTTTATGTAATTATCAGTTTCCAGTTTGTTTCTTCGTCTCTATTGAGATACAATTAAAAATTTAAATTAACCACCCACAGGTGAAAATCCAGGATTCGTATACAGATATAAGTATACATTTCACAAATATTTGTAAATATTCTGGTCAATTCTTTGGCGTATAAAATAGGAGTGATACTCCAGGCGACTTCTAAAACAGTGCGCTAGGAGGCGGTAGCCTCTTCGCATTGTGTTAATAAAGTAGTTTGCTAAATGCTAAACAATCATTCTTCATAGATGGCGTTAGTGGGTGGATTGTATAGATTAATCTTAAAAAATTAATTAGTACAATCAAATCTACATAGATGGCTAACTGGAACTGACACGTGAAGATAGGTATGGATTTGGAGTATATATACAACTTCCAAAAATGTATCATGCATGATCATAATAACAATGGTGGAATGGGGAATGTTGTAATTACATAAAGCGTGCGCTTAACCCAACCAATGACAGGTCATAAGTCCTGTAAACACCTTGATCATCCATATTCAGTTTCCAGTTTGTTTCTTCGTCTCTATTGAGATACAATTAAAAATTTAGTCAAAAGACTTGTTCATTTATTTAATACAATTATATACACAACGTGACATAGAAGACATAGACTTATCTTTAATTTTGTTATTTGAATTTCAAGAATATTGGAGCTTAAACGTGTTGTATACATCCTCTTCTTCTTCTTCTACTTTATTTAGGACTGTGTCCTGTTATTTCTCGGAGTCTGTTCCTGGGATGCAGATGTCCAACTGTCTCGCCATCTTTTAGATGGTCTTCCTGCAGGTCGATTTCCTGTTGGTTATTTATTTGCGGCTATATTTATCACTCTTTCGGAACATGCTCTTTCCACATGATCTCTCCAGTAGCGTCTTCTCAGTCTTCTCCATTCCCGTATGCAAGCCGTTTAAATACACGACGACCTTCGTTGCCGAGTCGTTAGTGCTTTGACGGCCTCTGCGAAGGTCCCAGTTTTGATTCCCAGTAATGACAGTGTGATTTTCACACTGTCGTTGGTCTGGTGCAGATTTCATGTGACAATTAAATGGCGATATATTACTAGCCGAGAAACTACGAGTTATCGAAAGACCCATTGAAAGAGACATGTTAGGAATAAGCCAAAAAGACAGAGTCAGAAACAATACGGTGAGAGAAAAAAACAAATGTCACTGACATCATCCACCGGATGGCGACTCTAAAATAGCAATGGACAGGTCACGTAGCCAGAAACTCAGATGAAAAATGAACAAGAAGACTGTTGACTTGGAGACTGTGGACGGCAAAGAGAAGTGCAAGGCGACCGCAACTACGGCGAAAGGATGATCTGTACAGACACGTCAGAATAACCTGGATGCAGTCTGCACAAGACAGAGTGACATGGAATCGAATGGAAGAGGCCTTTGTCCAGGAGTGGACGGGAATAGGCTAAGGAAGAAGAAGAAGAAGAAGATATTAGCTACCTCTCACATGTCACGAGAATCAATACGATTGCTATACCCTTTATCGATTTAGCTCGCACTGTAATGATGCAAAGAGCATTTCAACAAAATAATAATTTTATAACTGTTAATTTAAAAACTTTGTTTTATATCACAAATTGTATTTATTTAAACTTCAAAATTATATCCAATAAATTATTCAAATTGACTTAACAAATACACAAAGATTCGAAAAATTACGAAAATTTGACATTTGATATATATTTTTGTAACACCTGTTCATGAAACAGCTGTCGTAAAGTAAAATAAATATAATTTGTGATATAAAACAAAGCTTTTGAATTAACAGTTATAAAATGTTAATATATCATAGTGTTTCGGCCAAAACAATGGACTATTTAAAATAATAATTATAATACACCCCATCACACCGCGTCTCCCGCGGAGCGAAAAGAGAAGGATGGAGTGCCGCATCAGTAAAAGTGTGACAGCCCATTCTTTCTGCCTACCCTTTCGGGGAGACGGCGTGATGGTTAGTTAGTTAGTTAGTACAATTTCCATTATATTTGAAAGGGGTACAAAAACAGTTTTTTTTTCAATATTTGTAAATTAACGCACCGCCTCTGTTTTTCATACGTATGGTATGTTCACATTATGAAAAGGAGGGGGATTATAACAACCGTTTTAATTTCAGGTAATCCTGCTTATATCAAATGTCACTCAGCTAAGAGCTTTATCGAGTTTACAAGCACATAAAATATTGCGCGTACCGACCCGCCCTGTACCAGTTCGTACTGGAATAGGAAAAGTTTCAGAGTAAAGCCAGCTCCAAGTCCAAATGGTGTACCTAATTGATGTCCTGGGTATTGACATAATAAGTTATGTTATTATTTCACACCCCACGTCTCTGGTTGACGACGCCACACTTTGCAAGTTCGCCATTAAGATATGAACTTAATGCTCGTCTTTCTTGGGAATATAATACTATTTCAATCGAAATACAAGATTATTTTATAATTTATGAAATGCTTTAAATAAATAAAAAATAATTTTTTTTAAGATAATCAAATGATTTTACTGAAATCTCTTGATGGAAGTTTATTTTAAATAATAATTAAATAAAACGATGTTTTTTAACTACTTCCACTTTTGTCTTTATTTAGACAGCGACCGATTTCGCCAGGCTCGCTGGCATCGACAGACTGGTAGCACTATTGTAAACTTAGTTCTTTATATACATACAGATCAGGGGTGGTAAACATGATTCTATTGAAACGTACCTCCTCGGTTAGCACAGAGAGCATGGTTTTTATCTTCAGGGTGGTAATCGTGAGATTCCTTTCGGTATATTATTCGATTCAGGGACGGGTGTAAATATAAAGACAGTTATTTTGGGATACATTAAGGTTTATTATCTAGTTAACATTATAATAATAATCCAGAGGCTAGGGATGTCGTACGAATACATAATAAAAAGGCACATGATGAAATAATGAAGAGGCTGTTTGAGGTGATTCCTCGATGGCGTGCTCGTCAGGACATCGACCGGCGACGTCGTCCGTAGACGTTATCAGCGACGCTGACCAGAAGATGGTGGGTCAGCAATTCAATATGTAGAGCGTCACCTGGCAGACACGAGGTTCCCTAACCTGTTGGTGCTGTCTGAAGCGGCATGAAGAAGTGGTCCTCGCAGTTCCGCTGGCTGGTGAGGTCAACCACGTTGTCGGGACATGATGTGCGACAACACGTGGGCGGCAATTTCGGGAGCAGAGGATGGCTCGGACCGTGGCGGAGGGAATCAATCGCAGACACGCGGACACATGACGCACATGTGTAACCAATGTGCGGTCTTCGATATGGATATTATTATTAGTATTCTACCTGATATGATGGGAGAAAGGCTGAACCATTGCTGGTCCAGCCGGATGCAAACGGATTAACGTTTCTCCTACATCGTGGTGGTAACTGGGCACTGGCGAAAGAACACAAGATGGCGGCCTACCCGCGACGGCTGACTGGAGGGAAGTGACGGGCTTCTGCCTCGAAGCATAGAGTACCGAAAAAGCAGTGATACCAATTGGGAAGGCGGCGGTGGCTCACAGGGCGCAAACAGGAGAAGTTGGAAATAAATTTCGAAGAGGTACTTAACTGGGGAGAATTGGGGCGAATACAGTGGCCGAAGAAATCGTAATGATGTACCATTACACTCGCTCTTATGTGGAATAAAAAAAAAAATAAAAAAAAAGCTCCTTCAGTGAATGGCATACAAAAGTTGCAGGTAGATAAAAATTCTAGAAGGTGACAGTTTGGACAATTGAGAAATACAAAGACAGCCTATTTAAAAGTACCAATCAGATTCACAAGCTTAAAAAAAATTGATCATTATTATACACATGGGAGACAGGTTTATGTCCTAAAAGGTGGCAGTTAGTTTGACATATTACAAATTGTTAAGTTTAAAAAAAAAATACAAATTATAGTTTAGTTCAGAAAATTAAGGATCATTAAACACAGGAGAGACAAGTTTAAGTCCTAGGTGGCAGTTAGTTTGACATATTACAAATTGTTAAGTTTAAAAAAAAATACAAATTACAGTTCAGGTAAAAACACAAATGCAGTTAAGTTATAAATACAAAAAATTATCATTGTTTTAAAGTTTCCACAGCACAAAAGAGACAATTGTTTTTTTTTTCTTTGCAGGTAAATAGCACTCACTGATTCTAAAATGAAAAAGTGTTATGATCTTGAGGTAAATTATTGTTGGACATCTCTAGCCTAGATGATAGATTATAAAGAAAAACAGTTACAACAATATTATGTGTTCAGTCACCAGTAAAAACAAAAATTTAAATTACATACAGCAGAGGCATGTCCGTTTACATATTATGAGGCTGTATACCTATAGTGTTGCTTTGTATTAGGGTCTAGCTCCCTTTCGCCTCGGATAATAAGGCACATCTACATATTCTAAGGCTGTATACCTATAGCGTTGCTTTTTATTAGGGTCTGGCTCCCTTTCGCCTCGGAAAATAAGGCACATCTACATATTCTAAGGCTGTATACCTATAGCGTTCTGACTCCTTCTATTCTCTACAAAAACAAACTCTACAGGTGACTGAAACAACATATATATCTACAACATTTTAAAACATATAATGGACGTTATTGTTCAGGTGAATCGGAGAAGTGAACTCAATCGTAAAAGTGATTACCAATCCAATATGCAACACCTTTAACCGACTCACGACCCAAAACACACATGAACATATAAAACAATCAATGATAAGTAAAAAATCTAAGTTATAAAGAAAATGGTGTTACCATATTTATATATTTAAACAATTGGCACATACAAAAATTGTATGTGAAGAAAAATTCTGTTCTGGTGAGATGGAAAAGTTCATAACATTATAAGTGATGGACAATCTGGTATTCCACACAAATAAAATAAGTTTTTATCCATCCAGAACACACAAGAACAAATGTATATAGCAATGAAAGATAATTAAAAAAAAAACTAAGTATAAAAAAAATGGTGTTACAATATTTACAAATTTAGACAATTGGCACATACAAAAATTGTATGTAAATGAAATTTCTGTTCTGCTGAGATGGAAAAGTTCATAACATTATAAGTGATGGACAATTCAGTATTCCACACAAACAAAGGAAGCCTAATCCACCCAGAACATACAAGAAGATGGAACATTCAAGTAGGAAGGGAAAATATAACCAAACCATAATACAAATGAGTTTGTAGGTCTATCAAGTTTCTCTAGCATTCGGGAGATTTACATTTATTCATTCATTCTATTGATTCATGCATCTTCTTTTAAAGCGCTTCTAACATAACTAGACCAAGTGGAGAATGGGGGCAGTTTATTCTTCATCAGACACTTATTCATACATACCATTACACAATAGACACTACAAACGCAAGTAAGATAGAAATTGGGACGCCACTAGATTTTCACCAGCTAAATCTAGAAAGTATACGTGTTTAGTGAATTTAATTACTGATTTACATTCATTTGGACGCCACTAAGTTTTGAGTTGAACTTAGAAACTATTCACACTTGACAATGTACCATTCTTGTCAGTTCAGATAGTTATTGTGTTGTAAACATATTATTTTTACAGCACGAGGATCACAGAAGTTTTATTATTGAATGTTATTTACAACTAGTATAAAAAATTAAGGTTATTACAATTAGGTGAATACTTGGTCAGATAGAATATTAACAAAAATATACACTCATGATATTGCGACTTTGCTAGCCACAGTTGAGAGACGAGAGAAAATTTAATAACGATTACCATGCGGGATAAGAAGGAAATGTGCGAAATACTATGAATTTCCCTTATGCCAAAGTGCAAGCGTACTGACAGTTATTTCGATCCACCGGTTCACGCGCGAAGCGTTTGAAATTTGAGAATGAAATACGCGGCGGATACACGCGCTGAGTACATGTGTACCGAAAGGAAGATCGACGCATGCGCATGTGGGAATAATTCGATAAATTTGAAATTACGATCTTTACAAAAGGATACAAGCGGGAAGATTACTTAAACATTTGAATGTAAAGATTTATGAATTTTGCATGGTAGAACTTGAAATCGTATGCAGTAATATATGATACGGATACCTAAATTTACACGAGTCCTAAATCGAACAATAACACCGAAATGCCACACGTTTGGGGCGCCAGTGAAACGTACCTCCTCGGTTAGCACAGAGAGCATGGTTTTTATCTTCAGGGTGGTAATCGTGAGATTCCTTTCGGTATATTATTCGATTCAGGGACGGGTGTAAATATAAAGACAGTTATTTTGGGATACATTAAGGTTTATTATCTAGTTAACATTATAATAATAATCCAGAGGCTAGGGATGTCGTACGAATACATAATAAAAAGGCACATGATGAAATAATGAAGAGGCTGTTTGAGGTGATTCCTCGATGGCGTGCTCGTCAGGACATCGACCGGCGACGTCGTCCGTAGACGTTATCAGCGACGCTGACCAGAAGATGGTGGGTCAGCAATTCAATATGTAGAGCGTCACCTGGCAGACACGAGGTTCCCTAACCTGTTGGTGCTGTCTGAAGCGGCATGAAGAAGTGGTCCTCGCAGTTCCGCTGGCTGGTGAGGTCAACCACGTTGTCGGGACATGATGTGCGACAACACGTGGGCGGCAATTTCGGGAGCAGAGGATGGCTCGGACCGTGGCGGAGGGAATCAATCGCAGACACGCGGACACATGACGCACATGTGTAACCAATGTGCGGTCTTCGATATGGATATTATTATTAGTATTCTACCTGATATGATGGGAGAAAGGCTGAACCATTGCTGGTCCAGCCGGATGCAAACGGATTAACGTTTCTCCTACATCGTGGTGGTAACTGGGCACTGGCGAAAGAACACAAGATGGCGGCCTACCCGCGACGGCTGACTGGAGGGAAGTGACGGGCTTCTGCCTCGAAGCATAGAGTACCGAAAAAGCAGTGATACCAATTGGGAAGGCGGCGGTGGCTCACAGGGCGCAAACAGGAGAAGTTGGAAATAAATTTCGAAGAGGTACTTAACTGGGGAGAATTGGGGCGAATACAGTGGCCGAAGAAATCGTAATGATGTACCATTACACTATACAAAAATAATCTTCGAATATTTATGTAAAATTTTCTGAATTTAAATATTGGTATTACAGGTATTCTTGGAGGTTCGTATTTAATTCAATAGATTTTTATTTTTATTTTCGCTTACATATTCATATATAATGTTTGAAAAAAATGGTAATTTTGTTTTTATTATTATAATATTTAAATTCAGTAATAACCGGTCGCTGTCTAAATAAAGACAAAAGTGGAAGTAGTTAAAAAACATCGTTTTATTTAATTATTATATATTTTTTTTACTTTACTTAATAATAATATAAATGAACACAAAGAAAGTACTCGTCCGTAGACCGAAACTGCGATGGTTGGATTATTCTGTGGCAGACTGTCGGGCCCCGGGGTTGTTATACCTTGGAGGAAGTTAAAACTCACCAAGAGTTGTAACCCTAAAGTTAATGATGATGACACCGTTCTTTCTTGATATAACTCTCTCACTTACTCAACATTCATATAACGTGTCATGCACGCACGTCATTGCCTACGACTCTTGACGTAGCCGACATTTATAATAATATTTGAAAGATTTGATCATGCCACGTTTGTATTGACGACCTTTGTAGCAGAGTGACAAGAGTATGACTGCTTCACTAAAGGTCCAGGGTTCGATTCCCGATAATAGCAGTGTGATTGTCACACTGTCTTTGTTCTGGCGTAGTATTCACGTGACAATAAAACAGCGATAAATTATTATTATTATTTTGTTGAATCGTTCTTTACATCATTACAGCATGAGCCAAATCGATTTAAAGGGTAGTATTATAGCTATCATTGTTATTCTTGTGACATGTGATAGGTAGCTAATCTCATGGTAGCTAATCTAATTATCATGTGAATTCTACACCAGACCAAAGACAGTGTGACAATCATACTGCCCTCGCCGGGAATCGAACCCGGAACATTTAATCTAGTTTAATTTCAATTCACTTATATCTCCCGATCTCACAAAACCTAGCAAAATATGGTACATGATTTTATGGTCTATCATAAAAAAAATTCAGACAGATAGGGTGAGGGTGGGACAGAGTGTGGGATGGGAAAGAAAGCGTGGAATGATAAAAAAAAGTTATTAAGGAAATAGAAAAAACACTGGTCATTGAAACAAGGAGCAGGAATACAGGGAACCTAACATTTTAATATGTACGAAATAAAAATAAAAATTAATCAAAGAGGAATGAAAGGGGCCCCACAGGGTGCCCCTCAAAGGGGCGTATGTACGACACAAGACGGCGACTTTCGGCAAGACAGTTGGCCGAAAAACTCACCAGTGTGATCCAGGAGCGGGACTACTGCTCCTGGTGATCAAGATTCTAATGCCAATTATGTGCAGATGTTTGAATCGACCAAGTACCAGACTAAATTAAAACATCGTCCACGCCCTTACAAAAGTCCTCAGGCGTCTAAATTATGTTCGGTCTGAATTCCAGACCGGTTGGGCAGCAACAATGGGTCTTATATCAAATACAACAAACATAAAACGCTATTGCGAAGCATGAATAGATTACGTTATAGGTACCATGTTATAGTCATTGATATTAATAGCTAACTGTCTATCAGTATAACACCCCACTCGTGCTTCATTGAGCTCAATCAGAAAATCAAATCTACATGTTTGAATCGAACAAGAGAACGGGCGACATACACTCCTCCCTTGCCTCACACCCCTTGACAGATGTACAGAAGATTCTAAATACAATATTCATACTTTCTAAGAAAATATATTAAATAAAATAATTTTAATAATTTAGATGATCCTTCAGCGTCCTTCCATCACTTACGTGGTCTTCCAGATGGACAGTGTCCGGAGGGAATTTCATAAGCAGCTGTATATTTATTTATTTATTTATTTGACATAAACGCCACAAGGGCTTTTACGTAAAAATTACATGCAGAGTAATGATGGATACAGTGAGTTAATACATATACACCGTTAATAAACATAAGATGGCAACATACAAAACGGAGAATGACATACTAAAATAAGAAAAATTCAATTACAAAGTACAAAAATACCAAATATACAGAAATACAAACCATGTAATAAAAAATAAAATAAAAACACACACTTAAATACAAAAAACACAAAATGTTCAAGGAACAAGCAAAAAGATGATTACTAATACTAATAAAGCCAAAGAATATATATGAATTGGAAAAGAGCAAAGAGTTGTTTTTTTTTTAAATAGGAAGGCTATTGCAGGACATATCCAACGAACGTCGCTAGTCTGTTACTATCGATTCTGGGTACATGGTGCTTCCAATATCTTCTTTTGGATCTACTCCACCGAACGATATCCTTTATTTCGCAAGCTTTTCTTATGTCTGCTCTTCGGACACGATCTCAGAGAGTTTTTCGACTAATGGATTTTAGGACCTTCATCTCAGATTTCTTAGAAAACCCGTAATTCGTACAGTATCGGCCCGCGTCTCTACATCATACGTCCGCGTGTCTTTTAAACTCGGACCTTTCTCTCAATACGAATATGCTTGTTCTTCCAGACCAGATTCTTTAGATACCCTGACAGGCAGAGGCTTTGCCGACTTGTTTTCGTCCTTCGGTATAAAGGTCATTATGGCTGTAGATCTCTACTTCCGAATATCTTAACCGCATTACTTGCTCCACAGGTGTATAATCAATAGTCAGCTTACATCTTGTAGTTTATTGATGGTTGAGGTATTAGTTTTGTAAAACTCCATATTAATTTAATAATAGTCAACACGATTGTTTAATGGTTTTACTTGGATTTAATATATATATAAATTATATAAATTGTGACAAATTTGTTTCACCTTGCGAGGGCATTCTCAAACTAGTTTTTTTATTAAATTTAAAAAAAATCTTGTAGGTAGTCTGGATATTGGGAGACTTTATTGTTATGCTAACTGATATAGATTAAAACATATCAAATGTCTTACAATAAAAATAATTAGTTGATCCATCAGCGTTAAAGATTTGACGAAACGAGTGAAGAAAAAAAGGTTATTATCATATCACTAACACGAATGAAAACTTCTGTTTTCTGGAAGTTTTATTGTGTCTTATATTTAATAATAGGTTGGAAAGGCGAAACATGTCATTGACATTAACTAAAATAAAGCTTCTAGAGAATATAAAACGAGTTTATTAAATAAAATTATAGGTAGAATTATTGTAATATTAGGCTATGGGAATCATCCGGCTTTCCGAATATTCAGTTTCTGATTTTAGTTAGAAGCCATGTATTTTTATTATTGAAAAATTATAGATTAAATTTGCTTGAAAGGGTTTAAGAAAACATCCAAATTCCTGTATTATTTCTGAGTGGTTCTTTTGCGAATATCATCACAACATTGACTTACGTATATGTACGTTTAATTCAGCCATTTTTGTACCACCCACATAATAGTACTTTATCTTCGGAAACGAAAAGGGACACCCTAACAATGCATTCAACAGCGAATCCTTTCTTTCTGTCGGAAACAAGAACCACCATTTTAATATTATTTATACAAAGCTGCGCCGCTTTCGGTACGTCGCGAGCGAATTGGTACATTAGTACTGAAGTCATATTCAAAATTATCTGTTAAATAAATCTTGTATTTTTCCTTCTTTATCTAAACATTCAGTGAAGAAATGAGATATCATTTAGATAAGTTACAACTTTAAATATTGTACGAGTACAGCTCGCATTTAAAATATCTGTATGAAATTTCATTATGTCTCTCCCGATGATGAATATATACAACTTTAGAAACGTGATGACAAAAATATACTCAAAAGCAGAAAAAAATGTGAATAAAGATAATTAATATTGTAAGATAAATTAATGACTTACGGAATCGAAGCAAGAGCAGACACTGCCAGAACCAAACATCTCTTAAGAGTAGCAGAAATAAGAACATTGCGACCTATTGTAGGGAGAAACCTTTGAGATAGGATACCCAATGAAGATATTCGCAAATCCTGCAAAATTGAAGACAGTGAGATGGAGTAGGCAGAAAAGACGATTCTGGAGGGACCAGCGAAAATTCCTAAGATCGTGATACACGAGACTCCAGAGGGCCATCGACCACCAGGACGACCACCGAAGAGATGAAGAGAAGGCTGGTCGTCTTTGAAAGTTGATATCATGCATTAACAGATCGCAACATCTACAATCAGACGAAGAAGAATTAAAATAAATAAAATAATCCTCTTCAGCCTATATCCGTCCATTCCTGGACATAGGCCTCTTCCATGTGCTTCCAGGTCTGTCGACCCTGGGCAACACGCATCCATGTCGTAAAGGCGGTCTCTTTATTGTCGTCCCTCCATCAAAGTTGAGGAAGTTTTGGGTTTCAGGTCGCAGTTCTAGGACAACAGCAAAGGAGGCGTTTTGTCCATCTATCGTCGGAGCTGCCAACGACATGGCCTGCCCGGTGCCTTTTAAGCACTGTCACTCTTCCGATTATGTCCAACACTCCTGTTCTAGCCCTAATAGTGGTGTTTCTCATCCTTTCCGCTTTACTGATTAATTAAATATAATTCGTAAAATCTATTATTGTTTGAATTATATTTTGTAATTATTTTTAGAACAAAGTAAACGGTGTACTGAAAGTTGTCATCGCAAACAGAAAAACTTGCACAATGAGTTATGAAGAGACAAATGCTTGGAATAAGTATGAGTTACAAAATAACCAATTTAGAAAACGTGTTATGTACCTAACCACCTGTTCCCACGAATCACTTTCCTACGTCTATGTTTTGAATGAAGATTTGTTTATATTATATTAAGTAAACATTTGGGAATTCACGAGATACATTAATTGATCTGTTCCCACGTCTTCGTCCGACTTATTGAAGGTTTGTTTATATTATTGATATTTTTGTAAACATAAGGGCTCGAACGAGAGAATATTTTTATTGATCTGTTCCCACAGGTACACGTGTCATCGAACAAAGAAATGCACAGTATTTAAGCTGAACCGCATCATGGATTAGATCAAATACAATTGCAACTCCTTATTATTAACAAGTCTAGATACAATTGCAACTCCTTACTTGTAATACATCTTTATGTTATTATAATTTCTTGCTTGTAACATCGTCTTAAATAAAGTATTCTGCTTACTAATGTAATCGTGTTGGAAGTTATTCCATCCCAAAAATCCTCACCTGAAGGATACAACAGAAAATTGGTGGCAAAGTGGCGAGACTATTTAAAAACATAAACGAATGCCGAACAAAGCTTGTCTATACAATGGACCGTGTTGCCAAAATAAAGTAGAAATGGACAGGACATGTCGCCAGACGGAACAGAGAGATGTGCACCCAGAGTCTTGACATGGAGACCGTGGGAGGAAAAAGGAGCATCGGTCTACCCTAGAAAAGATGGCCTGACGATCTGATTCCAGCCGAATGAAGAAGATAGATATATAGATATAGAAGAGTCGCATTGGATAGAGAAAAGCGGAGAACGTTTAAAGAGGCCTACATCCAGAAGTGACGATACGGCTAAAGAAAAAGAAGAAGAGGTGAATTTAAACAAGTTTTCGCGGTAAAAAGTACTGCAACCATTTTAAAATTCACAAAAAAAGAATGTTGTATTTTCAAATTTCAAATATGATTATTAACTATAAATTGTTTTAAATATAACATAAATTTAAAATCTAAGGTGTTTAGAATATTGTACACATGTTGTGTAAGGTCATAGAAATAGATTATTTTGTATAAGAGCTTCAAAGAATGATCGCTTTAATGTCCGAGAAGGCGTCGCTTTGCCAATAAAGGTGTCCTATTATCAGAGATATTCTTTCCAATAATTGCACGATTGCGGCGCAAACTCAGCAATAAAAGCGGTTTATTGGAAACATTACAAAGTAATGCCGCCTCTGTTCGAGAGCCGCTGTTGTCAATGTTGAGATAAACATTTTTATACAATTGTATTTGCTAAGATGGCGGTGCACAATGGTGTTCTTGTGCCAACCCTTATGTATAAAAGGGAAGCGTGGAAATGAGTAATGTTGAATGAAAGTATAATAAATACTGTATAAAGACGAATTGTGATACATCTGTATATAATGGAGCGTCAAATGAAAATATAATATAAAAAGTGAATGTATTGCGAATGAAAATCATCATCATCATCATCAGCCGTCTGTCATCCACTGCTGAATGTAGGCCTCTCCCAAAGCACGCCACCGCCCCCTATCCATTGCCGCTCCCATCCATCCATATCCAGCAATCCTCTTCAGATCGTCGGTCCAGCGGGCAGGGGGACGTCCAACTCCACGGAATCTTCCAGTCTTCACTCCAGGACCCGTCTTCCCCATCGGCTGTCGGTTCTCCGACAGATATGGCCAGCCCACCGACACTTCAGCCCGCCTATCCGCAGAGCCACCTCAGTCACCTTGTTTTTTTTGTAGAATAAATTCGTTTCTAAATCTGTCCCTCAAGGTTATTCCAAGCATGGCTCTTTCCATAGTGTGGAATGAAAATGTTATTCACTATCTCCGGTCCATCGTCCGCATTCTTTAATTTGTAACACCAATTACCTTAAGGTTCCCCTCCACACCATCCATCCACTTCAGGTCTTCCCAAATTTCGTTTTCTATCTGGTAGTGTATTGGCAGCCTGCATTCTGCCAGTTGGTACTTATGGTCTTGAAACTGTTACATTGTCCAAACAAAGTGCCAAGAAACTACGAGTGACCCAAAGAGTCATGGAAAGAGCCATGTTAGGAATAAGCCTAAGAGATAGAGTCAGAAACGATACGGTGAGAGAAAAAACAAAGGTCACTGACATCATCCACCGGGTAGCGACTCTTAAATGGCAATGGGCAGGTCACGTAGCCAGAAGCTTAGATGAAAAGTGGACAAAAAGACTGCTGACTTGGAGACCGAGGAAGAAGAAGAAGAAGAAGAAATGTATTGAGAATCTCCCTTGGCATTCAATCATCTTCTAATCACTGGAGGTGTCACAACTATTAAAGACGTTGTATTTTAATAAACGACGTGAATGGGTCTATAAACAGAGGAAGGCACACGTAGACACAAGAAAAGTATGTACACGTAGCACGATCAATTCAATCAACTATTTAATTAAAAACCACATTGTTTTTGCCGAAACACTGTGATACTTCAACATTATTACTGTTAAAATTTAAAACAATGTTAAAATATCACAATTTATTTTCATTCACTGAGAGTGTCGCGACAGCTGTTCCGGCAACCGATGTTGGCATTATCAGGTGTTACAACATACTCGTTTATTGTAACACGAGTTTATTGTATCACCTGATGATGCCAACATCGGTTGGCGAAAAGCTGTCGCAACACTCTCACTGAATAAAAAGAACTTGTGATATTATAACAGTGTTTTCAATTTTAACAGTACAAATATTGAATGTCTGTCACGTAAAGAGTCGGAGAAATCGACTAGCGTGCATAACACCACGAAAGAATGTAGAGGAAATTAGAAAAGTATGTCAAGATATAACAATCTGGCGGTATCTTCCTTCTACGTTCTCCTCCGGAGAGACGGCGTGATGATTATTTAATTAATGGCGTTCACAGAACAAGAGACAAACAGTTGAAGATATTATTGAATGTCTCGGAGCAGCGTATAGGGGCTTATGGTATAAGAATATTAATTAGTTCGTATTGCAATGTCTTGTGCAGTCTTCGATATTGTTTGTTCTCTTCCGCGGGTGCTCTGTGAATACTGATGAGATGCATTTTCTTAGCATTTGTACGTGGTTGTCCATAACCAGTATAACAAGTATAACCTGCCTATAACTGAACTACATTACGCAGATGACACTGTTGTCTGTTCTGAGGAGGGTCTTCAAGGTATCGTCAATGTATTTGTGAAGGTGTACGAGATGATAGTACTAAAGATCAATATTGGATAGACCAAAACACTATATCAAAAAGAACTAAAATCGTCAGAAATTGCCCTACCGCTGATATATGTGAAGGAAACCTCGCTCAAAGCTGCCTTACACTATCAATACCTTAGTAGCCATATATCACAAAAGGTACACATTGACGATGAAATTCAAAACCGCATAAAGTCGGCCAGCGCTGCCTTCGGGCGCATGAGAAAGAGGATATTTGACAACCATGACCTCATGAAGGGACCAAGGTGCATGTCTACAAGTCCATTGTCTTGCCAAAACTCCTATATTCCTCAGAAACATGGACCCCATGCAGAAGACAGATAAAAACTCTAGATCAATACCACCAACGCTGTCTACGAAGAATCTTAAATATGAAATGGCAAGACAAACGGACAAATGACACCATACCTACTGAGGTCAATATGACTAATAATGAGGCTGCCATTATTCAGAGACAACTGCGCTGGGCTAGTCACGTCAACAGAATGCCTGATACAAGACTCCTTAGGAAAATTATGTACTGTCAGGTGACCCAAGGGAAACGTTCACACGGTGATTAGAGGAAACGCTTCAAGGACTTCCTTAAAGTAAACCTCCAAAAGACTAACATCGATTGTAATTGCTAGTAAAAGACTGCAGAAGACAGGCCTATTTGGAGAAGCACATAAAGATGACGCCGCAGAGAGGAGGAGGAGAAACGAGAGACAATCAGGAAACGGTGACGGCTCCACCACCAGTGCCTTTACCTGCCCCAGATGCCCCAGAATATGTGGGTCCAAGATTGGGCTCTTCTGTACCATGCAAACCCACAGCCGTGAAGGACAGTCTTCCTTGGACACGAGGGACAGACGATGATTAAACCCAGATTCATATGGAGTTTTATATCATCAAGAAACAAATCTTCGACGACCTTCGTGGCAGAGTAGTAAGAGCTCTGACTTCCATATCGAAGGTCCCGGGTTCGATTCCCGGCATTGGCAGTGTGATTGTCACACTGTCTTTGGTCTAGTGTAGAATTCACGTGATAAAAAAATGGCGATAGATTGGCTACCTATCATATGTAATGAGAATCAATATAATAGCTAGAATAAATTGTATACACTGATTTTGTTCAAACGACCTGTTGCATGAAAGAAAAAAAGAAAAAAACAAATAAATGAAAAAAAATTGTTTTATAAATAAAAATAATATGAAAGAAAAGTCTAATGTATGAGACGCTATTCTATTTTTATGAGACTAAAGGCCTCCAAAGATTTATATTGCATTCAGTTATACAGTAAAATTTAAAATGTTGAGGATGGCCTTAAATTATTAATGGTCACCTCCACTCTATAAAAATACGGTCAGACCAAAAGACAAGCGCTAAAAATGTAAAAGTCATGAAGACGTTAAATAAAATATGAAATACAATTTTTAATATAACATATCTCACATAAGACAAACGAATGATGGTACATAGACGCGAAGTAAATGATTCTGAACTCTGGCGCCGCGACCTCGCCACGTGAACGTGTGGGCGTTAGGCGTAAAATGAAAAGGGTTTTTTGCGGCTTTAGTTACTCTAGTCGGCGGGCGGGGGCGCGTGTCTCTGTCACTCATAGGCGAGAGGGTGTCAGACCAACTCGAGATATTCCGTGTTCAGAAATTACTTAATCCCATAACGAATGTCTCTCCCGGCTCATCCAAGGAGACTTTAAATTACCACTCTTAATTTTTTTTTAATATTTAATATAGTTTTTTTAATTCCTATGTTTTTATAGAGCACTCTAAAATCTTCTTCTTCTTCCTTATTGTAGACCTATGCGGTCTGTTCTCCAGAGTGTTTTTTATTTTTTTTTATTTTTTTTTTCTTGTATACAACAGGTTTCTTGAACCCAATTACTGTATACGAGTACACATTATTTTTTAGCTGTTATATTTATTATTCACATGACATTTGATAGGTAGCCAATCTATTGTAATTTTATTGTCACATGAATTCTACACCAGACCAAAGACAGTGTGACAACCACGCTGCCACCGCCGGGAATCGAACCCTGGACCTTCGGTATGGAAGTCAGAGCTCTTACCACTCTGCCACGAAGGTCGTCGTGTTGCTCCTCATATGAGGTAGATTCTCAGTTGTCCTTCCATCTTTTAGGAAGTCTTCCACGAGGACGATTCCCATGAGGTTGATTATGCAATGCAATATAGGGGAGTCTGGTGGTGTCCATTCTTTGAATGGCCGTACCAGTCCCTTTTTCACTGTCTGCTCCATCTTATAATATCCTCAACCTCACATATCTCTCTTATTCTGGTGTTCCTTACGCGATCCCTCAGTGTCTTGCCTGCTATCTTCCTCAGTGTCTTCGTTTCGGAAGTTCTCAAAAAGTTTTGTCCTTACTGTGTCTGCCCTTACTTCGACGCCATATGTTATTATTGGTCTTACACATGCTTTATAGATTCTCATCTTACTCTTAATGGCCATGTCTTTGTTCTTCTATATTGTGGATTTTAGAGCCCCAGAGATTGCAGCTGCCTTGTTTACTTGGGCTTGTATTTCCCCCCACTAGGTCTATGCCTAGATACTTGAAGGTCCTGACCTGTTCTAATCAAAATATTATAATAACTTGCTAAAGATATCCATTATTTTGGGCAAAGCACTATGATACTTCAACATTATTAAACTGTTAAAATTATATAATACGCTTTTTGAGAATGTCGCCACAGCTGTTTCGCCAAAATCAGTTGGCGAAACAGCGGTCGCGGCATTCTCAATACATGTATAATAGAAAAATTGTGATATTATTACAGTGTTGTAAATTTTAAGTGTTGTAAAGTTTAAACATTGGAAGGACGTCGGGGAATTGATATAAGGCAGCTGTCCTGGCTGCGGAACATTAAAGAGTGGACAGAAATTACAAGAGTTCAGAACCTGTTTCAAATGGCGCAAGGTAGAGATGTATTTGCTGCAGTGATCTCTAACGTTGAGGGGACCTGACATGGCATAGAAAGAAGAAGAAGGAGTTGTTAATTTAACAGTTAATAATCTTGCGAAGATAGCAGTTCACAGTGGTGTTCTTGTGCATAGGTACCCTTATTTATAGAAGCGAAGTATGGAATTGACCAAATAACTTACCTACTTACTTCCTATGGCTATACAACTATTGAAGAGTTTTAGCATCCTTGATAACTTTCTTACAAGCTACGCGATCCTGTGCCTTTTGCCCCAAGCAGTCCGACTCGCCCAATCTAGCTAGATCACCCAAAATATAATATTATTCATGAGGTGTTGTCTAGGCCTTCCTGGAGGTCTTACTCCGGTCGGTCTTGACGTGTACATAGGGGGCTACTGGGTCATCATTCGAATCTCTTGGTTGTTCCTTTTCCTCCAAGTTCCTGCTGTAACACCAGGTCTGGGCCCTTGAATCATTCTTATAATCATATTCTCAAACCAGTCGATTCATTGTTGTTTTTTTAAAGTCACTGTCTACGACTCCATACTATTACTCACGAATCAACACATATTTATTTTATTTATTTATTATTTTGTTGAATCGCTCTTAACATCATGAGAGCATGAGCCAAATCGATGTAAAGGGTATTATTTATAGCTATCATAGTGATTTTCGTGACATGTGATAGCAAGCTAATCTATCGCCATTTTACTGTCACTTGAATTCTACATCAGACTAAAGAGAGTGTGACAATTACCTTGCCCTCGCTGGGGATCAAATCCGGAACCCTCGGGGTGGCAGTCAATGTTCTTACCACTCAGCCACGAAGGTCGAATACTTCTGGATATACTATATTACTACTGGATATATGATGGTGTTAATGCCGTCTGGCCATAATGGTTTTAAGGCGGGCTGAGGTGGCAGTAAGCTGGCCATATTTGTCGGAGAACTAGCAGCTGATAGAGAAGATGGGTTCTGGAGTGGAGACCGCGCACAGAGTTCCATAATGTTGAAGATCTCCCAAATCGACGATAGTGTATTTATTGCCTCTCATTACATGGCCAAAATAAGATATTTTACTGAGCATAACAGTGCTGAACAGTTCTCAATTTGCATCTATCTATTTTTGGCTCTAAGTAATACATCAGTGTTTGTTATCATATCGGTCCAAGATATTCTTAGCATTCTACGGTGGATCCACATTTCAAACACTTTATGGCGGTTGATTATATTAACTTAAAGAGTCCACGCTTCTACACCGTAAAGTAAGCCGACCATACGTTACATTTGACCATTATTTGTGTCTGCTTTAGATTTATATTGCCGTCACATAGAAGGTTTTTCATCTTATTGAAAGCTGTTCGTGCCGCTTATATTCTGCATTTTATCTCAGTGTCATAGTCAATTTTATCAATCAGTTCTTGGAGGTCTTAAATTATTCGCAATAAGAACGTTGTCATCTGCTTACCTGATATTATTTATGACTACTTCATTGACCTTTACACCGACATTTTTATCAGTCAACGCTTCTTTAAATACCAAGTCGGAGTACAGATTAAATAAAGTTGGTGAGAGAACACTTCTGTCAGACTCCTTGCTGAATGGGAAAACCTTGTGAGGTATTTCCATTTTCCAATTTAATGATAGCGTTTTGGTCCCAGTTCAGGTTCTTGATTATTCTCACATCCTTTTCAACTATACCACATCTCAAATTAATCTGTGTGTTTAACCCTGTGAGTTGTTTTTTCTTAATCAATAAAACCAGCATAAATTACCTTTCTTTGGTCACATTTCAATTTTTTGTATTAATATGTTTATTGTTGTCAGCGCTTCACCCGTACCAAAACCATTCCTGAACCCAAACTGTGTATCATCAAAATATCGTTAGCATTTCAGTCTTATTCTGGCATGTATAATTATAAGAATAATTTTAGAATATGGCTCATAAGACTTAAAGGGGATAATCATTACGCCGTTTCATTAAATTAAAAATATGTTCTGTCACCCAGTGTTTTTTACGAATATTATTTGCAGATTTTACATGTTCTTTACAGACATCGTGAATTGTGTTTTTAAAATTATTCCCCTGTTGTTCATCTGTTTGAGTTTTTAATTTTAGTCAGTAAATACTGTGTTTTTTGGCCTATTATTTAAAAAAAATTAGTGTTAACTCTCTTTTGCACAAATCTTTTTGTTGTTATTTTAAATTTCAATGTAATATCTATAATAAGTGGATTATAGTCGGATCCTTTGTCGGTTCCGGGATATGTTGTGGCATGTTTAATGCTGTTTCTGAATATTTCTCCTATCAGGGCATAGTCCATCTTTTTTCTGGCAGGATTGGGGCAATATTGATTGTCTTGTGGTGTTTTCCATGTGTATAGCCTGCGTTTCGGAAGCTTGTAAAATGTGTTCACAACTACCATATTATGCTTTTCGCAGAATTCAAACATTATTTCACCTCTGCTATTAGACTGACCTAGACCATAATCCCCAACTAACTGTGAGCGTCGGCCAACTTTGCATTGAAGAACCCGATTATTTATGTCATCATTTGTTGTCGATTTTAGAACATTTGTAATGCTTTTATATAGTTTTTCAACTTCATCATCATATTTATTGTCAGCTGATGGTGCAAATATTTGTATTATATTTACATTGAAAGGTCGTCCTTCTAACTGTGGGATCGTAATTCTATCCGATATGGGAACAGACTTTTTAACAAATTTAATACTCGTATAATCTGGTGATAGAAATATGCCAACCCCAATCCGTTGGTACTGGTCCAGTCCATCTGAGTTCACTAATACCAAGGATGTCAATCTTAATTCTCATTATTTCCTGTACAACATTGTCTATTTTACCAGCTGCATAAAGGCTTCTAACATTTTATGTTGCATTACTCACCATGTTATGTCGAGCCGGGAGATTCTTCGCAACCCTGATCAATTTAAGAACCGCCCGAGATCGGGACTCTTGCCTAATTTCTGTCCATAGTGTCCTGGGGAAGGTTGACTAAAGTGGTTTCCCGTTACCTTCATCGGTGTAATTTTCTGCCGGGGCTACCTATCCTTAGCTGGGAGGTCCTGGCTGAAAGGCGACGGATACTCTCCCTTCATCTTCTCCGTATCTGCTATGACACTGATGTTAATGTCAGTGGCCACATTGTCCGGGGCTCACGGGACCTAAGACCACTCTTGGACGCTAGGGAGTAGGACTATTGGCAGTGTTGCTGATATAATGCAACTGCGGCATTACACGGTATTTTATAGGACCACATTTTCCAGCGAAATGTACTCTATCGTGGACCTACCATATTTCGAGCCCCTGCGTTACATTATTACAAGTATTTTCATTTACGATTCGAATAAATTTTCTTAATAGAAAATGCTTGTGAAATAAAACATATTTTTTATCTACATTATTCAAAAGTTTTTCATTCGTCGGGCTGTGATAATTGAGCTTGTTTTTATGCCAAGGTAAACTAGTTAGCTTTGTAATACCTATTTCTTTACATATTTAATATGTTTCTTAAGTAAGATTGATCTTTTTATTAAATTTCCCGCCTGAATTCTGAGCGTGTTAGAATGCTAATTAATTATTCCTTGCTAATTCTGCGCCATTACGTAATATACCGCTACGTTAATTTTCTAGGACTCGTTCTTGGATCTTTCCTATACATTTAGTTCGTTTATGTGTTCAAAGGTTTTCATAATTATGTTTCTATATTAAATAAATGTTAGAGATCAGAATAGTGGACAGGGTGAGAAACACCACTGTAAGAGCCAGAACTGGAGTGTTGTATCATCAGAGAGTCAAAGAGTGGCAGCTATTAAACCGAGCTGGGCAGGCCATATCGCTCGAAGCTCTGACGACAGATCTCCTTAGCCAACATACTAGAACTGTGACACAAAACCCATGAAGTCCCTAACTTTATTGGAGCGACGACATTAAGAGATCGCTGGTACCACAAGGATTATCATAGTAGACGGGTTTATTCTCATCACACTGCCATCGCCGGGAATCGAACGCGGAACCTTCGATATGGCATTCAGAGCTCTTACCACTCTGCAACGAAGGTGGTCAAATGTATCAAATATTGTGTGTTGTCATTATCATTATAAAATGCGCGAATATAATATTAAACCCCAGCAAGGTGAAACGTGTGATTCCCATAAATTAGAACTTATAGATTACAAAAAAGATTTTAATTCGTTTCAATAAATTTGATTCTGAAAAAAAAAATTAATATTCATACAAAGTATGTGGTTCCTAATGTATCATCAATAAAAATTTAACCCTCTGAATTCTAACACATGAAATATCTAGATACTGCGCTTTGACACGGCTTAATAGAAAAAGCGGTTTTTGGTGTATTTATAATTGGAACCCCTAACACAGATTGAAATTTCTATCTTTATTCGGGAATTTGTTAATATTTCTTGATTTGGGTCACCAGACGGACTTGAGTTCCCAAAATAAAATGTATAAAACATGTCATTCCCATTAAATAAATCTAAATTTCTAGAAAACAGACGTTTTCATTATTTTGTAACGACAATGTTTAAACAACACATTTAAAACAAAACAATTCTGACGTTTATGTAAAAACATCAGTTAATGTCAGGGTTTGCCAAACTGCACTCTGCGGACAATATAATTATTGAATGATTACTGATTTTAAAAGTATACAAGGAAGATGGATGGAGTACTTCTAAGATATGTATGGCAGTGAAATGACAATAGGGTCAATGAAAATTAGCTTTACAAACGAGAGTTGCACGAACAGCGGAAGTGATATGACAGAAATAAATTTGAACGAGATAGTAAGTGCTGTAAACTGTATGAAAGGTGGAAAAGTATGTAAAAAAATATATGAAACTGTATGAAAAAACGGTGGGCCGGTGGTTTCAGCATGGTTATATAGACTCCTTCACCAGTGTTTAGGAGGGATATACGCCGCTCAACTAGAGGAGGGCTGTTATCATGCCTCTATATAAGGGAAAGGGGTCTCGTATGGACTGTGGAAAACACCGGTCAATAAGTCTAAGCGCTGTTGGTAAACTCTACGGTCGAATTTTAATAGAAAGAATAAAAAAGACGATGACTAAAAGAGTATGGGATGTTCAAGGCGCTTTTATGACCGGGAGAGGATAAATGGATCAGATTTTTGCATTTTGATCGCTTGCGGAGAAGTTAATGGCCAAAAACCGTAAGCTTTTCTGTGCGTTTGTCGATTTACTAAAAAAAGCCTATGATCGAGTGAACAGAGAAAAAACTGTGGTCAATCTTGTCCGAAAACGGAGTGAGCACAGAACTAAAACGGGCGGTTGCTTCTCTCTACGAAGGGAACACTGCCAGTGTTAGAGTAAATAGAGACATCACGCCCTGGTTTGATATCACAAAGGGTGTTAAGCAGGGCTGCGTGATGTCTCCATGGTTGTTCAATATGTATATGGACATGTGTATGAAAAAAATTAAAGGTATAAATGCTGGCGCTAAGATGAGTAAATTCAAGGCGCTTTTATGACCGGGAGAGGATGTATGGATCAGATTTGTCAGTTTGCTTTACGCGGACGATGCCGTTCTCGTTGCGGATAGTGCGAACGAATTACAAGTCTTGGTGTCGAGAATGTATGAGGTATGCAAGTCAAACGATTTAATGATGAATGTCGGAAAGTTAAAGATGTTAGTTTTTGAAAAGGAAGAGCAAATGACAGTTTGTAATATAAGTGTAATTGAAAAGAATTTGGAACAGATGTATGTAGGAACATGTTCACAGCGGATGGCCCAATGGACAGTGATATTGAAAAAAGGGTTGGTGCGGGTAACAAAGTGAATGAAGCTTTAAAAATAGTTATTGGAAACAAGAATTTATCAATGAAAGCGAAAATGGCCGTTCACAATGGAGTTCTGATCCCAGCCCTTACGTATGAAGCGAAGCATGGAACTGGCAGATGAAAGATGAGAGCAGAATAAATGCGGTAGGGATGAGGTCCCTAAGACTCTCAAATGCTGATATTAGATAGGAATGTAGAGCGAAAGAAGGCATAATGAACAAAATTATGAAAGGATCGCTGCGTTTGTAACAAGTTGTTTGTATTACCTGTTGATGCCAACATCGGTTGGCGAAACAGTTGTTGCGACATTCTCAAAAAACGTTTTATAAAAAATTGTGATATCACAACAGTGTTGTAAATTTAACAGTTAATAATGTCTGTTAATGATTTCCTGCGATAATTTTGCTGCAGCTTAAAACTGCATTCTCAATCTATCTTAATTTGTTCAATTGTTAGTGGAACGATTTTTTTTCAAGACACAAAGTTCTAATGTTTATATTTGGGCCGCTTTTTTCGACCCAGACACATTTTTTTCCATTTGTTGGCGCTAGGAAGTTGGAACGTTGGACCACGTATAACGTGAATATTACGTCTTACGGTATCTAACAGTGTGACACACAACAAAACCATTCACGAAGGACGTTTGTAGGGGCGTAGCATTACGTTTTCAATCTCCCTTAAATAAATACAGGATGGTTGAAAAAACCGTTTCGTTTTTTGTCGTCATATTTCATTTAAAATTATTTTAAAACTAACTAACGTCTCCCTGTCGTGGTAGGTAACCGTTCTTCCCTGACTTGCTTTTCTTGATTTATTGCCATTAATATGTGCAAACATCGTGTTATGCATGCAAGTTGTTTTCTCAAACTCTTCACATTCATGATTGACATTCAATTTTTTAGTGATTTGATTGTATCCTGTTTTTTCCCGCCAACATTGGATGGTAAAACATTATAAAAGTTACTAAATGGGTAAATTAAGATTTTCTTAAATTTCAAATTTTAAAATTCACATTAAGTAATATCTCAAGCAATATATTAATATATAATTTAATTATTATTGGACCAGTTTTAAAATAAAGATATCTTTAAAAACTGTTAAATTATAAAAAAACTTTGTTTTATGTATCACAATTGTTTTTTTTTCATTTCGCGGCAGCTGTTTCGTCAACCTACGTTGACATCATCAGGTGTTACAATATGATGTATTATTGTAATACTTAATGATATAAACATAGGTTGACGAAACAGCTGTCGCTAAAAATAAAAATGCAATTGTGATGTATATAAGAAAGTTTATTTTTAATTTAACAGTTTATAATTTTCAATTGTCATAGTGTTACGGTCAAAACCATGGACTATTTAAATATATCTTTCAATAATTTGAAAATGAAGTGGTTTTTTTTTGTGTTTAATATCACGGCAAATTAAAATGAGAAATTCTTTGTTATTAAAATGAATGTGTTTTCTTAATTCGCGTGCACTTCAAATCAAATAAAATCTCGCATAAAAATGTTGTCGTTAAAAAGTTACAAATCTCTTTTTCCAGTTTATTCACATCCTCACCCAGTTTATTCCGTCTCTTTTGAAACCTCGCTCCCTCGACACACATTGTACTGAATCGAGGCCCGTCTCTCGGCATCAATTATTCACTCCAATTTTGCATTCTGTTTTCAGAACTTATCCCGATTTAAAAACGTAAACAAAATTCATTTAAAAACCTTTTTTTTATAACAGAAAAAAATCTGTTTAATTTACATGTTGTTTCTTGAACAATGACGTCAAACTTCATATTACTTAACATTTTGAATGTATACAAATTCTTGTAGACAAATACTGGATTTTACCCATTGCGGATAAATTACTATTTTTATAAGGATTAATTGTATATCAATATTATCAAGCGCCTCCACCATATTCTGTTCACAGAAAACAATTTACATCTTCGTCTCTATTGAGATACAATCAATCCTTATAAAAATAATAATTTGTCCGCAATGGGTAAAATCCAGTATTTGTCTACAAGAATTTGTATACATTCAAAATGTTGTGTAAAATAACTGGTTCAAGTTAAAAGGCATAAAAATTGGAGAGACATCTCCAGGCGTAATCTAATACTATAAGATAATTGCAAAGCCGTTCACAGTGCATTAATAAAGATTTTCTGCTTAATGTTTCCCAATCTTAATAGATGACGCTAGTGTAGAGTGAACTAAAAAATGTAAAAATAGGCGCAGCATCTTACCATATACGAGTATACAACTTCCAAAAAATTGTCAGCGTCATGAGGAATGTTGTTAAACATAAAGCGATCGCTCAACCCAACCAATGACAGGTCATAAGTCCTGTAAGCGCCTCGGCCACCTATTCTGTTCCCAGAAAACAATTTATATCTTCGTTTCTATTGAGATAACTAACTTATTGTTTCTTGAACAATGACTCCATATTAAATAATCAATACGAATGAAAACGTCAGTTTTTTTTATAAATTTTATTATTTTTATGGGAATGACATGTTTCGCCCTTCTAAGGCATTATCAAATGTGACG
The DNA here is from genome assembly GCA_022606425.2 of Lepidostoma basale. Lineage (NCBI taxonomy): Eukaryota > Metazoa > Arthropoda > Insecta > Trichoptera > Lepidostomatidae > Lepidostoma > Lepidostoma basale. Next base: position 6,140 of record JAHDVF020000410.1, on the reverse strand, counting down.
AATGACATACCCTAGATCCAAATAACGTACCAATTCCGCTACACATTCATTATAACGGGTACAATCTCAACCTATTGCAACAATTAGAAATGAATAAGCCTAACAAAAACCCTTATTTAACTTTAATCAATGAACAAACTAACATATATTCATCATCACTCCTTAATATAGTTCCGATATTAACATAACTTTTTTTTTTGGAAAATAGACGTATTCATTCGTATTAATTATGGAACAATATTTATATTTACTTTTTTCTAATGGTCATACAACTATTACAAAACTCTTGCTTAAGACTGCATATTTAATTTCAACTTGCTATATCCTATTTCAGCCCTTCGACCCATCCAGATCGGAATATAATGGTAGTACTTCATACACTCAAAGCATTGTAATTCAAAACGTGCTTAATATGAGGGTATTATTTCCAAACCTGGCAAACTCCATCATTAGATGTTTTGAGTAAATCGCAAAAAACCAATGCGCTAATAAAAAGCGCTTTTTTACGATATTTATTTTTTTCATTTCAACCAGTTAGTATTTCAAAAGTAATCAGCCATGAAATAATCATCATTATGTTGAATATTAAAGTAAAATAATGAATTTCATTTTGGAGTTTGCTAGCTTTGCAACACTCAAGTGGAGGTTGCCATGTTTGCAACAAACCCTATATTTTAATTGCAAAGTTCTTCAGAATGAAGCCGAATTTGAAACTGAAAATCAATAAAAATTGTGTGCAAATGTGTTATAAATAATACCCAATTCATATCTCACTTTTGATTGTTGGTGGAGTTTGCCGGGTTTGCAAATAATACCCTCATATACGCGAATGCCATGTGATGCTGATGATCTTATCTATTATTTCCTTCTGTGTTATTTATTATTCGTTTTTATTTACTTTAAGATTATTGTTTCAAAAATCAACGATTAAAAATACTGAAAATTTCATCTATAGTGATATTAATTTTTACCCATTTTATCAAAAATAGCGTGAAATGCTCAACACGATATGGCTTAAGTTCAAAAATGTTTTCCTATATCACTTTGAGGTTAAACAAAATATTTGCCCAAACAATTTAAACAAATTCCATGACCCAGCAAAATTATAATCTAAAAATATTGATTTTCAAGTTACTCGTAATAAAATGTATTTGAAAACCGTTTCTTTGCATTCTACTTAGAAAGGGTCAACACCCAATTTACTTTAATTAGAGTATGTTTAGCTAGAGAAGTACCTTTTGACGAGCTGATTGATGTTTTACTCGTTCTGCTGTCGCGGTAGGAACACACTCATAACAGTGGCGGTCCGTAATTTTATGAAAATGCTGTAATTTTTAGTAAACCAATTATGACTAACTGACTAACTAACTAACACGAAGGGATAGGCAGAAAGAATGGACTGCCACACTTTTCTCTTTTGACATATTTCTCTCTTTTCCTCAACATTCATACATCGTGTCATGTGCGATATTCAATATTTGATGCTCACATGGCCGATATTCAATATTTGATTTATTTGATCGTTATTTATTTTCCTCGGTATTCCTCTATTTCTGGTTCCATTTACATCATTAACATATAATTTTTTTACCATTCTTTATTCATTCATTCTTTCCATATATTCAAACCATCTTAATGATCCTTTCATTATTTTGTTCATGACACCATCATTCGCACCGCATTCACTTCTTATATTTTCATTCGACACTCTATCATACACAGAGTATCCACACATTCGTCTTAGAGATTTCATTTCTACTGCATTTATTCCTTCTTTTGCCAGTTTCATGCTTCGCTTCCATACATAAGGGTCGGTAGAAGAACACCATTGTGCATTTATAATAATAAATCTTCATAATAATATATATTTGTCTCATATTTGGGTCATGTGCCAAGGGGAGAAAAATACCACCTCCTTTGACTGATATTAATGGGTAAAGTGGAGGGACGTCGGGGAGTTGGTAGAAGGCAGCTGTCCTGGCTGCGGAACATCAAAGAGTGGACAGAAATAACAAGAGTTCAGAACCTGTTCCAAGTGGCGCAGGATAGAGATGCCTTTGCTGTAGTGACCTGACGCGGTACCGAAAGAAGAAAAATAATATACTAACCTACCAGCTTAAGTAAGGAAACTCCATAAGAAAATCCCGGGAGAAGGCAATGGGAAACCACTCCAGGAAATCACTGTGGCGAGAAAGGATTCCCTACAGTGATCGCCAGCGTCAAGTGGACCTGACACGGCACTATAAGAGGATTTTAAATCGCACTTTTATTCTATTTGTCATAAGTTTAGTATTGATAACTTTATTCAACGTCAACGTTAAACATAATAATAAAGGTTCATATTTAAAGTCATGATCCATCAGAAGTAACTTATAATATCTATAAAAAGGTTTTTTTCATATTCTTGAATAATCCAAATCAAAATCATAAAAATACTTCAAGTAATCTATATATTATATATTGTTAACTCTCACTTGTAGATATAATATGTTTTTAGAAATTATGCTTTCCTTCTTCTTTTTCGTGTCAATAGCAAGCTAGTTTCGCAATCTTCTTCTTCTTTATTCTTCGATGGCCCTACAACCCATATCGAGCCTTAGCCTCCAGTATTCTTCGCCTCCAACTCCTCCTGTCCTCCGCTTCGACCCTACAATCTGACACTCTTAACAATCTTGTTCCATCTCTCCCACTTTCATCCTCCCATCGCAGCCTTGGTCGTCCAATTGGTCTTCTACCACCTGGGTGCCACTCCAGCAATCTTTTTGGGGTTCGCGATGACGGCATCCTCTGCACGTGACCGGCCCATCTCATTCTATTCAGTCTGACCTGTGTGGATAGACTGGGAGCTTTGTAAATATTGTACAGCTCGTCATTATGCCGCACTCTCCAGCCTTCACCGTCATTCACAGGCCCCAGAATTCTGCGCAGCACCCTTCTCTCAAAAGTTTCGCAATAATGGCTTTAAAAGTAAGCTCAAATTCACTGTGGCGGAAGGTTTTGCCAACTTTGTATCGTATCTAGGGGTACAAAATATCAAACGAGGAGGCACATTCTTTGCTCTATTATATTTCTTGAAGAGAGCAACAAAACCACCTTATTGATTAAAATTTTGTCTGTAAATTTTGTTTAAAAATTTCAAAGAAAGCCGAGAGTTAAATGAAAAATCAATCATTGATGTTAATTAATCATATTTTATATTTATGGCTTTTGAGTCATTATAAAGATAAATTATATAATATTATTAGATTAAAAGTAAGGCATATGACTGCATCATGGATAAAATTAAAAAAGGATCCTTGAGATGGTTTGGACATATGGAACGAATGGATGAGAGAAGAATGGTAAAAAGTTGTACACAAGCACCGTGAGTAGAAAAAGTAGCCGAGGACGACCGAGGAAAACATGGCTTGACCAATTAATCAATTACTAAAAGGCGGCCACATTCGAAGTCGGAATAATTGACGTGCGTGCATGGTACAATGTATGAATGTAGAGGAAGCCCGAGAGGTATGCCAGGACAGAGCATTGTGGCGATCCATCCTCTCTGCCTACCCCTCCGGGGAAATGGCGTGATGGTTAGTTTAGTTTTAGTTTTTGGGGAAAATAAACTAACTTTTTTTCAATTTCCCAAGTATGTTCTTAAGATGTTTTCACCTGGCGCCCTGGGTTGGCCCCGCCACTGGCCTGGGCCATGTGAATAAGTGACTTTCCAGAATGAATGACTGCGTAGTATTAGTCTTAACACGGCTGATGTATTAAAATATATATATTCTGTTTTCTCCTAAAACTAGACCCTGCCCCAAAACTTTACTTCGGTCGGTAACCATTTCCAATTAATTTTCCTCCGGACTATTTTGAACTTTCCTACTGGGTTAATAGATTTTCTATAAAACACCTTCGAAATAGTAGTATTTTTGCGATATCGTAAAACCAAAACAGATACAAGTTTATTTTCAATTTAAAATGCAGAATATAGAGCGAAATCTATTTGAAAAAAATACATTTTAACATATTATTTTAAGAAATAAAAAATATTATTTGCACAAAAGGATCAAAATTAATATATTTATTATTATGTTTAATGAATGATATTAAACACTTTTTAAAGATTTAAATATTGATGCATTATTCAATGTTTAGAAAAAATTAACGCGATAAAAAGAAATATTTCTTTATTTAAGCATTGTACAATTTTAATAAATTGTATATTTAGAAAAATTAAATAACAATAAATATTACAGATTTTTATTTATAATACATATTTGATTCTATCCCAATTTAACTACTAATTTTGACCGGTTTCAACAGTTTTCAAATTAGTAACAAAATTGAAAACCTATTGCTATAGTAATCTAACTAACTAAACTAACTAACCATCACGCCGTCTCCCCGAAGGGGTAGGCAGAAAGAATGGACTGCCACAATTTTCTTTCCCGACATATTCCTTTCGGTTCCTCAACAATCATACATCGTGTCATACATGCGCGTCGATTTCTCCGACTCCTCACATGGCCGACATTCAATATTTGATTTATTTGATCGTGCCACGTTTTCCACGGTCTTTCTCTATTTCTGGTTCCACTTACATCATAATTTTTTACCATTCTTTCTTCATTCATTCTTTCCATATGTCCAAACCATCTTAATGATCCTTTCATTATTTTGTTCATGACACCATCATTCGAACCGCATTCACTTCTTATATTTTCATTCGACACTCTATCATACACAGAGTATCAACACATTCGTCTAAGAGATCTCATTTCTACTGCATTTATTCTACTTTCATCCTTCTTTTGCCAGTTCCATGCTTTGCTTCCATACATAAGGGCCGGTAGAAGAACACCATTGTGCACTGCCATTCTATCTTTTTTGGATAGGTTTTTGTTTGCGTTGACAACTTTAAGTGCACCATTCACTTTGTTGCCTGCCCCAACCCTTATTTCAATATCCCTCTCCACTCACCCATCTCTTGTAAACATACTACCTAAATACACAAACAAAACTACTTGCTCCAATTTTTTACCATTCACGCTAATGTAGTAATCTAAATATTATGAATTCTCTTAATTGAATGTAAAGGCGTTAATATTGTGGAATTCCATTGTAATAACCCTGAAATCAAAAAAAACACGCTGTTTATGTTTCACTTTAATTTATTAAATATTAAACAATAAAAAAATTAACCAAAACATGTTGCGGAGGTGACTTCCATCCTCCGATGTAAATATAAAACTCTTGTTCTCTTAACTTCAGTAAATATAAGTGGAACATAAACAGCTTTTTTTCCATTCCAATGTTATTATTTATTCTTTGACAAAATGCGTTATTTTATAATAAATAGGGTATATATGATTTGTTTTTTTTAATGTATACATATACTTTAAAAATTCTGGATTTTACACATTGCGGGTTAATCATTTTAAAGGATTTATTGTATCTCAATAGAGACGAAGATGTAAATAGTTATTTTTTTGGAAACAGAATATAGTGGCCGAGGCGTTTACAGGACTTATGACCTGTCATTGGTTGGGTTAAGCGATCGCTTTATTTTAACAACACTCCCCCTTCCACCCTTCTTACGACCACCACATCTGACAATTTTTTAAAGATGTAAATCAATAAATGTAGATCAATAAATAAATAAAGTTATATTCAATCCGAAAACAGTACATTGAATTATATTTAAAAACTTGGATCTCGTTTATCTCAAATGAAAACATCTGTTTTCTATAAGTTTTATTATATTTTATTGGATTTACATATTAGACCTTACTAAGGCATTATCAAATATTTAATAATGCTTTAGTGAGGCGAAACATCTCATTTTCATGAAACATATAGCATATAAACTGGAGTGACTTCTCCAGGCGTTATCTAGCAATACGATATTGGCGGTAGCCTTTCACATTGCGTTAAAAAGATCTTCTGCTTGATGCTTAAAATCCAATCTCCATAGATGGCGCCAGTGTGTAGATTGAAACTACCATGTAAAGGGTGGTGTTACAGATTAACATATATACAACTTCCAAAAATTTGTCAGACGTGGTGGTCATAACGAAAAGTGGAATGGGGAATGTTGTATTACATAAAGCTTGCGCTTAACCCAACCAATAACAGGTCATAAGTTCTGTAAACAC